>CCAG010022673.1:0-50986 GCA_001077435.1 Glossina morsitans morsitans
TCCATCTCACTAATTCGATATATGTTGCAAAAATGCCAGTTCCATTCGAAACTTTCATTTGAAAAAGTAGTAAGTCTGAATCTTGATAATAAATGATCGTCGCAAGTGTCGAGAGCATTTGCAAAGCAGGTTTTTCAAACACGCACAAAAAATAACATGTTTGCCACGGCAACGCAAGGCATATGGCATACATATATATAGGTCCATAACCAAAACTAAATTATTCCATTTGCTAGATGCAGGGACGCCGAAGGAAAGCGAAAATAATGCAGAGCACAATTTGAACAATGTTACATGTTAGGAAGCATGTAAATGGAGTTATTACTAAATTGTAAGCAATCCCAAGCGAAATTATTTTAAGATACCGACATATACCTTGGAGAATGTTTCCAAAAGTGTAATTTCGAATTCGACAGGAAATAAACGTTTGCATTGGGTTCTTAAAAGAAGAAGAAGAGTGGATGATGACCAATCGATTTTCAATGTGTACGTCGGGGAACAGTATGATTTTTTATATAATATAAGCTAACTGTCGATGGGACTTGAATCTACTATGAATCACCATAGACCCGAAATGCAGACTCCAAATGGAAATCGGGCGTATTAAGGTGTTATGTGTACTGTGCTCTGAGATAAAACTCGAACGGTGTTCGATACATTGAGGACGCAACTGACCAAAGTAATATTGAACGCGCGTAACTATTATTAAGGTGTGTGTGTGCAAACGCTAAGGACAAAACTATAGCTTGCTCCCTGTCCAGAGGTACCATCAATAATGTAGTCGCACCACATTGACACTGTGGCATTTACGGCTTTCAATGAAGAACACTTGGCCCAGTTTCAAATTCTTATCGCACAAATGATAGGTAGACAGACGTACAGAGAAACGTAGCTGAATGAACTCAATAGCTTATTTTGATGAAAAGCATAATAGGTTCCAAAATGTAATTTGTGAATATCGCAATCGAAAAGACGTACGTGGTCAACTTCCACCCTTGAGTAATGCCTGTAAGAAAATAAAAACGAGAGCCGAAAATCTTCCCATTAGGGCTAACGTTTGTTTTTTTTTACTTTTCCACGCTAAGTTAGTTTCCTTAAGAATTCTAATTAAGTTAAATAAAGTCATAATTAAGCGAAAACAAGGCCCTTCTTTGGCACTTTCTTTGTTTGTAAATAGCTATACGCTCGCTTGCGGATATGGGGTAACACTCCCCACCCCTTTCATACATTTTCTAAGGAAAAACTTGTTCAGCTTTATAATGATATTACTCTCATATTTTGTTTTTTCACATTGCTTTTCTTTTACTTTTTCAAGACCTGGCACATGAGAATGGTAGCGGAAGAAATGCTTAATTAAGTCGCACCCTTCGCTTGCCTTTTGTGTCGTTTTTTATTACTAACTTTTGAATTGTTTCAAAACCGTGATAAATCTAAAAAACAGTAACCTTGACGCCTTCCGGCCTTTTTTTCAGCATTTTAGCGTATGTTACAGGAAGAATAAATTATTATATGAATGCCACACGAATGTATAAATGAATGAATGGGTGAATAAATGAATGTGTGTATGATTAAGGGAGCAAGTGGTTGCTTGCATTGGTAAACGCGTAAGAAAGCCTTCAAGGCATATGATAGGCGAGAAACCACTTCAATCTCTCATCCAACTACAATAACCCATTTTATACGTACGCACGTACACACAGTATAAATAGAGAATAATGAAAAATATTAAACCCAAACTTTCGCTTTTTTATGATTACATTTTCACTTCTATTTTAAACGTATGTGCATGTTTGTGTATGCCCGCGTTCATCTGAAGAGCCAAAAATCCTTGCGCTTTTCTAGTATTTGCTCTTTGCTCGATGTCTTAAGCACTTCCTTGCTTGTTCTCTACTTATCATTTGCATTTAGCCTAGATACACACATGCACACGTAAATATACTTATGTAAATACTTACATACGTACATAAAGGAATCGTAGAAAACAAATAAGTGAATTTACATGTAGTTGACAACGAATTTAGTGCACCCTTCACTTAGGTAGAAAATATACTTTTAAACTGGATCTAGACAAAAACTCTTCAGATGCGTAAGAGGCGAAGTGAAGTACTTAGGTATGATGAGGAAATGACAATATCTATAAAACTTGCATTACTGATTACTCTAAGGTCGTGAACCCATGTATTTATTTCCATTCTTCTATACACGAACTACCGCTGCTTATAATGCATGTCTTGAAATGTCATGAAATTTCCCATTTGTAAGGATCAACTGTAAATATGATTATAAAACCAATCTCCTAAAGGCTAAAGACGAGAAAGAACATAAGTATATACCTGATTTTCTGCCTTACAAGTAATGGCCCGTGTGAAAGTGGCTAGTGATAAAAATGGATTTACTGCAAAAACCCAAAGTGTAGATGATAAGTAAGTAATGATAAGTTTTGGCGTCAAATTTCAATACCTCAGGGTATATATTTGGATAGCTTAGCCGTCTATGAGCAATTAAGCTATCACTAATGATTGAACCCGGGTATACTGAACCGGCCAATAACGAAAAACTAATCACACATACAGATTCGTGCGGATTTGTGTAACAGTGACAAAAACTTAAGGTAGACCCTTTGGCTTTTTGCCAAAATGATTTAAGCTTGCCTGTCAGTCTGTCTCGCGTTTGTCCACGCATTCGTGTATTTAATCTACTGGTCTCAATTATTGGGTGTTTTGGCGAAACTCAAAACATTAGTGTGCTTTGTCCATTTTACGACTTCCTCATTTTGAGAGATTTGTTATATGAAAAAAATTGACAAGTTTCTCCTTAAAAACCGCAGACTGCTAGTATTTCGCCATACTAAAACAGTGTGGAAAATTTTGACCGGATGGGCTAAGTTTTAAACCACTCCCATATAATCTTTCTTACGAAAAGTAACCCTTCATATGGCAAAAAGAATTACTTTTTATATTTTGTGATTAAAAGTGGTTTTCTAAATTTGGACCACGTTTTGGACCCCGCTGCTCATATAAGACTCTCATGATAGGTAAGCCTTATAAGGCATGGAGGCGCTAATTTGTGAAAATTTGTGAGGAAAACTATTTTATAGTAGCAATACAAACATTTAAGTTTCATAAGATCCGCTATATGGGGAGAGGAGCGAAAAAGACCAATATGGTCAAAATATTATAAATAAAATTCATACGTCCCATCACTCTTTGGGATCAAACAAAAACATAAAATAAGGAATATGAGACCTTCTTCCCAAGTTAAGGGTTAAGTTTAAACAAAATGGCGGTTTCGGCAGGTAATCTTATCCCCTCCAATTTTTCAGTATTCATTTAATATGCTTAAGTCGCTTGTTAAAAATTACTAATAATTGAAAATTTTTTGCACATAACGATTTATTCTGAAAATACGTCAGCATTTGTTGAGTAGTCATTGTCTGACCTGATGCCATGCATTTTTGATAGGACATGTCTTTAAGCGCAAATATATGTGTGCCAACCATTTTTAAAATCTCTTGAAAACTGCACACTGTAGGGGAGGTATCAGTTGGGTAGAAAAACCTCAGAAAATTATTCTGAATCACTTGGTATAACGAAATGCGCCCAGAATTCTGCTTAGAATAGAGCATCAAACAATTTATAATTTGCATTACAATAGATGAGTTCAAGCGTATAGAGTGGGTAGGGCAGTGATGCACATGCAAAAGAGGCAGTCTAGGTAATCTAAACATGGGTTCTCGCCATAATGCCATTTTCTACAGGTGTGTAAAAGCGATAGAAAAATAAACAAGTTTATGAGTTACTACTTACTAGCACTTTATCTTAGCAAACTCGTCCGCGCAATTGTACCAGCTTTGCTGTATCTGAAGAGAAGACTTCTTGCTACAGAAAGGTAGTGTCAAATTGTAAGTAATTATGTTAAGTATTGCTAAAGAACCTAAAGGATAGCAATGCATTCTATCTAAGGCACCGCCCAGTATTTCAGAGAAAAATTCTATTTTTGACAAAACATTATATCTATCTAGCATTTTTACTCCCAGTACTCAAAGAGTTTTTACTAAGCGTCATCTAGTTTGCCTGCTTCAAGAGATGACGAATGAATTGAAAAACTTTTTATAGCTTCTGGTGATAACTACGAACATAAAAACAAAAATTGTACTGCGATAAGAATGTTTTCCTAATAAAGCCAACATACATCTACATATTGTTGTTAGTTTTCACTTATAGCGAAACTTTTAAGGGTAGTAGTGATAATTTATTCATACATCTCCATGTACACAATAGACATTTATGTACAACTTATACAAATGTGTACATAGCCCGAAAGTTTACCCTGACTTTCTAAAATTTCTCCGGTAGAAGTTTAAATTAAATTTTGCAAAGTAAATTGAAGCCGCCACAGCTTCCACTTATTGTCTCGACCCATTATTTAAAATAAAGTTATAGAGGCTATGGGCCCAGGCATGTCTATGTATACGTAGATATATTTGTAATTATTATTATGTAAATGTCTGCTCTGCACACTCTTACGCTTCCACTGTTTAGAGTGACATGTCTATTATATCATAAGGTTATTTAAAAATTTAATAATATACTAAACAACAACGTAGACGAAAACAGTATTGGGAAAAATAATGCTTTCCATAGGCGGAGCTACCAATGCGGTTTTCATTATTTTGAAATATCGATGTGCACACCCGTGCGCACTTGATGCATGTCCTGGGAGGAAAATTACACTAGATTTGAACAACTCAAGCAACCAGCTATGCTTAAGGATATCGTCGTCACATTCAATCGATCGAATGGTTTATGAAGTTCTAACAGATTGTGTTAAAAATATTTTAGAAACCGGCCATCACATCATTTACTTCCATTCCATTGACCGATTTGAAGGCATCATAAGTGCACCGTTTAAGTAAAAGATTACGACCCAATAATTTCGCTGAATATCAGATGTTAGCTTTTTTAGTCCTTGGTCATGCCCTCTTATCTATCCTACCTTCTCTCTCTTTATCTTATTCGTATACTTCACATACGGTAACTCTCGAACACGTGGTGCTTGAGCTTCACAAAGCTGCGATTGAAAAAGGAAAGATTTGATTATGACTATGTCTTGTAATCCTTATAGCTAGCAATAGAGTATGCGTATAATTCTATAATCTTTATATATAACAATTGGTTGAGGGAGCTGGTATGTGCTACATAGGTTTGTCATTTTTACCATTACTTCCAGACACTTCATAAAATGAATGAGGTCTGGCTTAGCTTAAAATCCCAAGGGCATTTCGTCACGTCCGTCTGCCCGGTCTGCATTAGGCAAATTCTCACGCTGACATAAATTGAGGAAAAGATCACTAATCTTAAATAGCCATCACTTTTTTCCATGATTACATTAATTGGAAATAGCAATTTGAAACCTAGATCTAATATGTCTCTTGTGACAATATCAGGGTTATCTGAAAATTTATTCTCAGAGTTGCATTGTACCAGGATTACATTTCCGTCAAGCGATAATTGCTTGACCTAAGGCGTGCTAATTACTTATGTAAATTAGAAGCAAAAATGTCATGTCAAAAGCTTCCGATTACCTACGGATTTGCTTTCAACTCTTTGGGGTACGTAAGCAATAGTTAGAAGTACTTCGTAAGTACTTTAAACCTCTACTTCAACTAATTATAATTGAATCCAAGGCCATAATCTTCACACTTCCTTGTTTTACCTAAATTCGAAGGAACACTTTGTGCGCAAAAGATATCTTTGACGTCAACAACGTGGTCAACGTGGCCAGTGTACGTGGTATAAGTAATTAACGTTCAGAAATTCTATTGAAGTCGTTCATATCCCGTCCTCAACTAAATACAACTTAATCCTTGTTTAAGCTTTATATAGCTGTTAAAAGTAATCCGAGTAATGCGAACAAGAAGTGGATTGTTTACCAGACTGCATGTTTTTCAGCACTGTATAAGTCCAATTCAATACATAAAAGTTCCCCTAAGACTCCTTCATGACCTCACTTCACATAATTATGACTTGGCCGTTGCTTATTTGATTTATATCAATTAGAAGGAATACTGTGAAGATAACAACTGCGGTCTATCTGGTTCTACTTCACTGTATTTGATGATTCGTTAGGAATTGCTCTTCAGCTGGTTTGTGTATATCCCTATGCTTGACTCATCTTTTGACTCAAAGCCTGTTGGCTTTCTTATTTTTCATCAAATTACACAAATTGAAAGGAACGCATTATATATTGCGCATAATAATAGCTATCTTCTACTCTCCTCTGGCTTTTGTTTTTTCTCCAGCACTATAACATTGTACACTTTAGCACATATAATTATCAATTAGAAGTTCTCCTTAAAGTCCTATATAACAAATAAAATTATGATTATTCCATATGGAACGACACAATAAACAGTCTGCACGGCTAAATATCAAAGAATTTCCCTCGATATGTTATAAGTTTGTTCTAAATGATGTGCTTCAACACAATTCAACAGAAAAGCAATTTTAATTAATTGTAGAAAGCAATTAAAAAGTTTTTGTCAAGTTCCTTTACTTCAGAATTTATTTTATATGTCTCTCTCTCTCTGTTAATTTTCAGAGACAAAGTAAGTTTTGTAATTTTAAAACACATAAGTAATCGAAGAGTGGGTCGTTAATGTGTGCATCTGGAGGTATGTTTGTATACACACTTCACTTGTTTGGAAATGCGGATTTGTCAATAATAATCTAAACAAGAGATTCGATTTGCACATCTCAGCGAACTGTCGCTTGTTGGTTTGCTAGAGAAGAGGACGGAGAAGATTCGATTCATTCGATTACTTACGAAATTGTAAACTTTCTTTCAGCTGATTATATGTCTCTTGCCTTTACACAAGCAATAAGCAGACTGCTGAAAATTACTTAAATTATGCAACAATTTTGTTTCAAAGAAATGTGGGTTTAAAATATAAAAAAAAGAAACACTTCCGACTTAAATTACAACTGTAAAGGCTAATGTGCAATTTTTCCCGCACTAAAAGGATTGTAATTATCTAAACTGTTGTATAAGCTAACAATCGTACAAATTGAGTTCTATTACGAGCTTATAAGTATTTCGACCTAATTTTATATCCACAACAACAACTCTACAGCAACTGTGTTTAAAACTCGAAAAACTATTTAAACTTTATCGACTTGAATTTCCGTATTGCGAATTGCTATGCACCGACATGGTATTCGGCTCAATATATTTGCAGCTGGAATCTATCGGGAAAATGCAGAGATTCGAAGGAATTCAATTTAGCAAAATATTTTATGCCTTATCGCTACCGGTCTACTAATAGACCGATGGTGAGCATGTTGAAAGGAAAATGTTTCTTATCACTTGCGGACCACTTCCGCGAATTATTGATAAGAAGCATAATGAGTGACATTAATTCGTAAGCAAATGTAGGTTCCCCAACAGCGCAAATCACGACATTAGTTTGCTCCAAGTTTTTCTAAGCACAAGATTATAATTCTTTTTCCGGCCTATAGGAAGGAATCGCAATCTAAAAGAATTTCGAACGAGAAAGTAAGCATGTTTCCTACCTTAGATGGGATTTCAAATCAGTTACTTTGGAAAGTTTCAATATTTCGTAACAACATTGCAGCTCTGTATTTCCCAATAAGACAAAGGGTCCACAAATATATGGAGTAAGAAATAATTAAATCGAAATCTGTACTTGTTGACTTTGTAGAGTCTGCGGCTCGCACAACTGAATGTTACGCACAGAGTGGGATAAGTGAATGTACATTCATATCTTCGACATAGCCAAATAATTTGTGTTAGCAGGACGGACAAGAAAGATGTTGCACTCCTTTTTGATATTTGGTTGGAAGATAAAGCGAATATTTATTTTTTTAATTTGCCGATGGTACATGATTTGGCATATATCGTATATCGTATGCATTTTAAACTTGCATACACATAGCATTTCGTATATCGTATAAATCCCAAACGCACATGCATATCGCACTTTGTGCATCTTAGCTGTATACATAGCACAAATACATCTCGCACTTTGTATATCATATGCATTGAACATATGCGCGGATATCGCTGTTCACATGTGTCGTTGTATCGCACGTATTTACACTTAATAAGGATAATTTTCTAAAACTTGGCAGCACTTTGCAAGTAATGTAGTTAGCGGGAAACTATGTGTACATACTCTACCTTATGTATATGCGGTAGTTGATAACGTTTTTAGCCTCATTGAGGAAAAACTTTGAACTTAAAATTTTGAGCTAAAAATTCTATAATTTTGTGACAACAGCTTAGCAAAAAAAGGAAACAAAGTTGTGGATCAAATCTTTTGCCTCAGGATATTTCCTATTTGCCGAAAACATGAATAAGAGCAGATGTTTTTCTAAACGAATTTCGGAAGTTAAAAGAGTTTAATAGGCGAACACTTGCACAAGCTGAGGTGACTTATCTATCTATGCTGGTCAATAGTTTTATATCCTTTGGCTGGCATGTGCCAGCTAAAAGCCCAAAAGTTACTGATTTTTGAAGAGACCAAAATTTATTTACGAATTTTTCATGCATTCTATCCAGGCCGATATGTCTCGATAGATGAATTGACTAATTGACTAATTTCGCGACCATTTAATAAGCGATAAGTATGTAACTTTTAGCAAAGTACTCATGATTAATTCAAGATTTATGCCTGATCGAACTATTTCCATCTGTCCACCCGTCCGGCGTGTCCCGGTCTTTGTTCCTTGGCATATGACAATTACTACTTGGGTTCGTAGCCAACGGCTATTGTTGAAACATATTGTAACATATACCCAACTTATACTTTTGTGTAACAACAGTATGAAAAACAACAACAACAACATATGAAAAATGTTTGATTATTCGCGCACAATATTTCGAATAAAATATTTTTTAAAACTACAAAATAAGATAAGATATGTGTATGTAGGGTTGTAATTTCAATCTAATATGGTTCAAGAAATATGAACGTTTTATGATGTGGTTGAAGTTATTTTTCGCTGGAGAATATACAGAGAAGAATGAATTCTATTACTGAGCTGTCCGTATTTGCATATGCACTGCTTTTATGTAAATATAGATAGCGTACGTTTGTTTGTGAGTGTGTCTTAGCATTTTCGTTGAAAACTTATTGAATGCAAATTTTTAATGTTTGTAGATTTTTTTTCTCACAGC
Organism: Glossina morsitans morsitans; assembly: GCA_001077435.1. NCBI lineage: Eukaryota > Metazoa > Arthropoda > Insecta > Diptera > Glossinidae > Glossina > Glossina morsitans. The sequence continues at coordinate 9,199 of CCAG010022673.1, forward strand.
TTTTCTTTTTTTGTTGCTTGTTGTATGCGAAACTTTTCTAGTTGTTAAATCAGTGCACTATTCGAAGCACGATTCCGTCGCCAGCGAGAAAACAAAAACAATAACAAAATAAGAAAAAAGAACGTTCAAAAGGTAATGCGAACAGTATACATGTATGTGCACCCAATTGCTGTATCCACAAAAGAAGCCCAATTCTCTATAGGAACGGACGAACAAATATAGCCTGCGCCTGCATAACAAATGTACTTACTTTGCATACAAATGCAATTGTGCTGTTGATTTTGCTCTCGTGTTCAGCTTAGTGTGCTGCCGGCAGTCAGAAATTTTATTTCATTTTCTGATTTTAACTTTTCGTTACATTTATCGACTAACGAATATATTCCGCTTTTTTCATATTTGTTGTGAAATTTTCAAACCTTGGCTTGGTTTTGATCAAAGTGAATGCATTCTATGAAATCGTTCGTTCTATTTAAGATGTGTGATGCAAAAGCATACGTAAGTCAATATAAAATAAAATAAAATATTGAAAAAATATTAGAAATCAAGATTTTATTCAAAAATTAACTTGGCTTACGATACGTGTTCAAAGTGTTGTTTGCTTTTGTTAAACATGAAATTTTGATTTACTTTCTACCTACAGGTTTGCATGCATACATGCTAGTGCAAGCAAACAAAACTCACTAGTGATTTCTCATTCACAATGATAGGTACCCACTGATGGGGAAATTTTCCAAATTGTTGAAGCAAAAGTTTAAAATCATCCTTACGCTTCCATGCTATTCAACACTAATTCAGTCGTATTTTAAACGTAGCAGGAACGTGCTTTATCCTACCTAGCTGATGTCTGAAGGCTATTAGTTTTCGGTTACGGTTATCGGATTGATTTATTCAGCTTTTCACACATCTTTCTTAATACTCGCTTCTAAATCCGTTTACTCTCCCACCATTTTCGTCATCAACTTGCAATTATAATGTTAAATGGCTGCTGAGAAGGCTTTCGTACCAATCAAATAAATAAATCCTTGACCTCAAGGCTTTCGCCGGTACATAAAAAAGTAAAAAAAAACAATATTCACGTGTTAATATTTGTATTTACACATCGCATGATAACGACCACGATGATACTATTATTGCGGATGATGGATGTTGTGATGTATGTCCACGTATCTCAAACTGTTTTTCATTTTAACGGTCTATTGAATTCACGATTTCATAGCCGCAAGATATTCGTGTAAATCCAAATACACAAAACACCGAATTGTGTGACGATATCTTGGTTGAGTTTCAATGCATACAATGCGAAGGCATATCGACTTCGCTCCTTTCGTCGTAGCATTTATTTGAGTAACGTGATAGCCACTCTCGGGTTTTAGTCCCAAATACTTTGGGGTGTAAATTTTATTTTGCCATCTTGGTGGCAAAATAAATTGATTTTATTTGTATTTCTTATTCCTTATTTTTTTTTGTTGTTAAAGATTTTTGGATTATTTTCCATCAGCAGTTTTATTCTCATTAGCCTGCCATAAGTTTTCCATAAACAAATAGTTTCCGATGCAGTTACTGTTCCAGTTCGAGATCTTATTTTATAGCAGAATAAAAATCGTATAAAACAAGTCTTGTCTTGAAAGTCTTGAGAGAAACGGTTTTCTGTTAAGGTGTCCGTCATGTCGAACTTTAACGAAGTGCGCGTTCTTATATTAGAGAGGCGAAGCTTTATTGTTAAGAGTAAACAGAGCAAATTAAAAAAAAAAACACTAGTAAGAAAATTATATTCCGTTGTAGCTAGGGCTTCTATACTTACCACCTTATCTTGGGAAATAAAAACTTAAAAGGGAAAATAAAAAAAAGAACTTCGGTGCTTTTTAACACTAGGTACGTGTGACCGATTGTTTTCATTCAGTTTACTAATGAGATAAATTGGGAGAACTCCTTTCTAACTTTATCTTCTCCTGTAGTCAATTTTTAAAAGCCCTTTTTCACTGGTTTCGTTGGATCGCTTTGAACCCACTGCTGTCTTGGCTATTCGCTCTGCCCCAACTGCTAGTTTTTTAGTGGTTTCTCTGTCGCCTTGACGCTGACTGCTGCGTGAAATGATTCGCATCTCTGCTTCGCGTCTGTCGTGCTGTACTTTACAACAAGGTGGACTTTTACGTCGTGTGTACTTTATGAGGGGGTATCTTGTTTCACTGAGCCTTAACAGGATGTCTCAGACCAATTTTCTTTCATTTTTCCGTTGTTCACCTTCTGAGAAAGACGTACTTCATTACTAGTTCACTTCTCGGTGATTCTTGAGTGTTTTTGTATTGACGGTACCATGTCCACTGAGACATTGGTTATCATCTACTTTATATTCCTACCGTTGCCGTGCTCCTTAATTCTCTATTACTACAATCAAAAGAGGAATGTTTGGACAGCATCCTATAGTGTTATCAGTTAATCAGTCATTTTTTTTGGTTTTTTACAGTAGAATGTAAACTGCAGCCTTCCTTCTTTCTCAATATGTCTGACTCCTTCTCACTCTCTACTTTCCTACTCTCTGTCCATCTCTCCTTTTACTCCTTCACACTCGCTCGGTCTATCTCCTCTTTCTTTCTCTCTTTCCGCCTCTCTACCCTGTGAAGCCAAAGACCGTCGGTTACCAACACAATTCGCAATACGCTAAAAATGTAGAAATATTCGCGCGCATTCTAAAAAGTCCACTTACTCGCTTTAGCATAACCTAAATCCGAATTATGCATCGATTTATGCATAACCTAAGCAATAACTTATTCACGATAACGCATATCGCCATAGCGGTTCATATGTATGTAAAGTGTTCATTTTGACTATTTGGTTTTCCGCATTTAGGCCACAGGATTTTCGTATTTACTTACTTACGTATTTGCGTTATTGTGCACACTTGTGCACAATACATACGTAGGATTCGTTATATATCATTCAAACATTAGAAGCATCCTATTCATAAAACAAATGTAAGTTTTCGTATGTAAATGGTGCTTTCAATAATGGAATTGTCACCACTAAGGTGCACCGCATTTCCACATTGACGACCGAACTTCGTTTCATGTTCATTGAATAACAAAAGCCTTTATTTGTATGCATTTACTTACACATGTAGACTTCTATATATTTGTAAATTGAATTTAGGTATCTGGCCCGTACGGAGTTATGTAATTATGGAGCAGCAATATATTTTATGCAATATTTCAATTATGCAGCGGAGGTCGCCGCTCTTTAGTTGGGTTACTGTCCGCAAGTTATAACAAACAAAATTTAGCTGACCGTTAATACTAAAGAGAAAAATGCAAGCAAAGGATTCGAAATAGGAAAGTAGTGCAATAATAACAACAAAAGCAACCAAACGTATACGTCACACGTAACTATTTTGCATGTATTGCTTAGATTGCATGATTCATTCAACAGCGATTACTAGTAACTGGTTGTTTTCTCTACACTACCCATTAGTTGGAAAGGTATACAACTTAGGTAGATTTGCACTGTTCAGGCTCAAGATGGTGTTGGAGATAAGCATATGAATAGCTTAAGTTAAGAGATAAAGTGGCAAAAGTGCTTGTATAGTAAATTCTATTAATTTTAATGCAAATGCATAGAATTGAAGAAGAAAGACATAGTAAAAACATATAAAACAAACGCTAAACAAACAAACAAACACTATGTACTGTGGCCGAGTTACAGTTGAACATTTTGAAAGTTGTAGTCCAACGCCATGGAATTGTGCTATTCTTTCTCGTTCCTCAGTTCTAATATTTGCTTCATTAATCTATGTCAGCAGCAATTGAGTTGTGAGAGTAGCAACATAAACTAACTAACACATATTCGTGTACACCTACCACTACCTACCTACTATTTATATAATTTACTGATACTGATGTTATTTGTAGATATGCTTAGTCGTTGCAGTTGTTACTGTACAGTTGCTGTTGTACTGTCGCTGTCACATAAGTAATTCATAAGAATTTGTTTCGTAGGCCTGTTTGCAAGTTTTATAGCTTTTTTGCTTGATGTACATGTGTACATATGTACAAATCTATGTATGGCTTTTTGTGTATGTGTATCATATGTATGTACTTCATAAGTAAATACAAATTTTCTTCTTTTTGCTACTGCTGTTGTTGTTGTTGTTGTTCTTGCTGTTATTGGCGTTGCTGTTTTGCTTGTAAAAAAATATGTATTTACATATGTAGTCCTTCGCTTTTTGGCTTTCAGTTTCAGCCAAACGAAACTGGGTCAAATAAATAAAGTTGTCGTTTCGTTTTCCCGTCGCATACATCAACTAAATGTTGTACAGAGTATAGCAAAGAGAAAGAGAAAAACAAAAACAACAATATTTTATCATCCGCAGATAAAATGATCAAATTGTTTAATAGGCATATATGTATGTATACATGTATGTATATAATTATTATAAAAAAATGTTTATATAAAAGCCCGGGACCCACAAGTGTGTTGGACGAAAAGAAATTGTAGAAATTATTTCAATGATAACATCAACTATTTGTGGTCATGCAAAGGCACAGTCAGATATACGTTCGTATCTATGTGCATGTATAAAAACGTTAGCTTTTGATTTTTTAGCCTTTGAAACCGTTTTGATGTTTTAATTGAATTTTTCATACCGAACGAGGTAAACTGAAAATTTAATTTCTCGGGTCATAGCATAACACTTAACGATGCTGAATTTAGTTTTTCTAACTTTATCCTTCTCTCCCATCTATACTGATATGTGTGCAAGTCAAAAAATAACATGAAAAAGTTTTAAGATTCAACCGCCGACACTGCTTTAGTTTTTCACACCCATGTTACCTAAAATAGAAATAGAAAACTTGACTCGAAAAAAAAAACTTGACTTCTTCGACCGAAGTTGACTTCATCTTTGCGTTTATATTTTAAGGGGGCCGACAATACATCCATTATAAAATAGAAGCTTATTATATGTGCGCCGCATTTTCGCTTACACTTTTTAACGTGACACTTGTTTCGGTTGTGATCGGCCTGACTATAAGGCGCGAAACATTTTTTAAAATCGACTTTAATGTTCCATAAGATCCTCTGTCCAATAAAAAACGGGATGAAGACAATGTTGCAGTAATATGTGAGATTTATTATGCCAATCTACCAATTCTGCAGTTGATTATTTCTGCCACCATTTGCAGGCGTATTTGTCGCAAAAACTTGAAATTGTGTGTTAGCTCGACAACTGAAGCAAGGGGCCTTAACCATATTGACGAAGATGAACTCAATTTGATTTTCAGAAATGGCTCAATATTTTTGTCATAATTTCCAGCACCTAGGATAGGAAAAAAAATAACCATGGTCTTTACGGCAGCAAGGCAATAGACGATTTTCTTTTTAAAATGACCAACAACGCGGGCGATGTATTAGCCAAGAGGGGTTAGTCATGCAAAAAAATTCTATCGCATCGCTGGGAAAAACATACGAACTTGAATTTCGGAATGCTAAGAATAAAGTATGAAATTTATGTTAATCGACAACCCATAGAAAAATAGAAGAAGAAGATATTTAAAAAAAAAAATGCAAATTTTAATTTATTTTTTAGAAAAACTTAATAATTGTAGCAAGTCCAGGAGAAACGTAAACATCCAGTATGGAAAGAATCAGCTCATAAACAAATCAAAATTAACAAAAGGCCTGCTTTGGTGTATTCGAGATTCAACATTAGTGGACGCGTAGTTCTTTGATTAATTGCGTGTGCTATGGAACGGTTGGACAATGCATTTTTATAGCAGCAGGTTAAAAGACATGTCCTTAGGTGCGTAAGTAAGACGTAGTGAACGTAATTATTAGCTCACACACTTTGTGTTTTGGGCCTTGAAATTAATCTTACAGGCCGTTTTCGAAAGACTATTCGGATTATTCGACGCTGTAACACGTACTCTTTAATACATCGATACCGCTTTTTAAAAGCGCGTTTGCTAACATAAAAACTCGTAAACGCAGGACTTTTAGACGCTTTCTTACAAGCAGATAGTTGAAATTTTAGACACACCATGAGTTCCGGTGACAAGGCAAGACAGAAGAGTGGAAATTTGGGTGTGTATAAAAATGATGGCCGCAACAAAATATGTCAGAATCCATATATTTATCCACATATTTATTAAATAATGCTGAAACTTTGTAGACATCTTTGATTCCGATGACAATACAATGTCAAAATGGCGGCACCAATTACCTTTGGCTTAACAAAAGGTATCCAACAAAAGGGCTTGGAGACTGGAATACGACAAGCGAAGCGTCGTGATTATGTATTGAATACGACGGACGTGACGAAGTAGCGAAATTTCCTATTCTTGGCAAATCTTTGATAATGGGTATCATATGCAAGGGCTTCGAGAATAGAATCCGGTAAGTTGCTGTATAAATTCCAAATTAAATATGAGGACGCCGCTACATGTGATAGAGTAAAGTTATCTTGACAATTCTTGATAAGAGGGCTCAGAGAGCCCATGTATTGTAATAAAGAGGGAACCGGACGTTGAGAAGTATAAAGTAAATTATGTACAACAAATTGTCTTAAGTAAGTGAATTCTCTTAAATTAAGGTTTTATTTTAATAAACTGAATGGTGAACAACTTTACAAAACAAGTTGTTATATTGAAAAAGTGGTCTGTTGCAAACCATTTTTAAGCAGCGTTCGTTTTTTTCGTTAAAACACGTCAACACGTCAAATTCCTTTAAAATATCTAAAATAAATTACTACCTCTAGGTTAAACACTACAAAATAAAATGGACCAACGGACAGACAATTTTAGATCGACTAGGTGTAATAAAAGTTGGGGTCTGTTGTAAGTCCTTACGGGCGTTGCGTACACCCTCAACATTTTTTATGCCCTTGTACCACAAGTGGTGTGCGGTGCAATAAAGAAAAAATCAAAAGAATAACATTCGTCTATAAATAAACAAGGGAAAAAAGAGAAAGAGAAAAGAATGCATGTACAGCCAATATAGGTCCTCGTTAGTAGTGACCTAAGTAAAACATTGCAAAATGCAAAAGCGTTGCAAACTATAGTAGTGAACTTATTTAGTTCAATTTACAGAACATTCGAAGCTTTAACGATTAAGATTTAATTTAATTTTCGCAACACAAAAGATATCATAAGAAATTAGAAGATCGCAAAGATGTCCTTATTGCCACGAATGTTTAACAACTTACCTGGTTTTCCTAATCGGCAGCAACTTTTCTAAAACTAACATCCACCAATTTCATAGAATCTAATAATGCTATTGCTGTGCTAAAGAATTGTGTCCTACTTTTTAACCAAAGGCGAATTTCATCTCACTTTTTCTATAACAAGTAGTGCCTTGCAATCAATTACTTTTGGTATATGAACAACTAGCTACTTAGGCATCGTTTATTTACTAATTGAGTACAAGTCACTTATCCAGAACGTAAAGCAAGCATAACTGAAGATTTTCCTTTAATTTCTAATAATCTGCTCTTTCAAGCTTCTTTTATGCATGTCGTGCTTATGAACACGTTTAATTAAAACGTCTTTATCTCGTTGTAATAACATCAACAAGAAATCGACAATTTTTTTGGCGTCTTAAAGCTATGAGATTGTGTTTAACTTAAAGTTATTTTCTTTATTAACGTATGTGGGTATGTTTTATTTAGTAAATGAAACCTTCATTAACGCAATTTCCAGGTCTTTGTTTCGAAAGCCGCTAATTGTATATACATTTCAGTCTGCGCGAGTTGGTCGAACCACATATCCACCTACTCATCTGACAACACACAAATAGACGCCTAACAACAAATTAAGTCATACCGAACCGAACAATTGTTACTTTTCAAAATTCTACGCCAACATTCTACGTATCATTCAAATCTCTTTACTGAACGCTCAACTTGCAAATGCATTTGTTTATGCGGATTGTGTCATAAGGGGAATAGTATGTAATTATTTCGTCTTACAAGTCAGTTTCTTTTTTTTTTGTAAACATTCGCTGCAGCATGTCCTGCTATAGCATACAAGAGAGTCTACAAATTATACGCATAAAATTTACATGCTGTGCTAAAATTGGAAAGAAGGCAGAAAATGCTGGTCTATTGTTAGCGTAGTGTGCGTAGACTTGCTTTGAATTTGTTAATAAATTAGCTTTTGCAACATTAGATGAGAGCGTGGGCCGTTAGTTGGTAGTTGTTATTTTCCTTCGCTATTGTTACCATAACGTTGACAACAAAACGCACTTTCATAAATTTCAAAAATAAATCCCCAACGCTTAATGCTAAATGTTCACCATGATCTTGTCAGTTGTAATGTATGTGCAGTGTACAGTACGGGATATGAAGAGACATATATACTTGCATAAGAGCGGGCAGATTTCATATTGTTTGTTGTGTACGCGTGGAATCTGCGTTTATGTATTTTCTCTTCTTTTCTTTTCTTTTCTTTTTTTTTTTTTTTTTTTTTTTCAATAATGTATGAATGAGTAGAGCTATATGTGAAACTGAAGCCAACTAGAGCGCGCAAGGCAATGTACTCATAAATTGCGTCGACATTATAATAAATTTGTACGTCGATGTCAATGTGCGAACAATATACAAATGACGTTGGCAGAGTGTTGAAAGAGATTTCCTTCGCACAAATTTTTTTTCTTTTTGTTGATTCAGTTCGTTCTATCTCCCCACACACACACACACACACACCGACTGACTCACTCATCCACAGAAAATGACAAGTTTGTATTCACATTATTCGTAAGTATTACGATATTGGTTGGCTACCAGAGATGGGTTGTTTTAGCTGGCTAGTCACGTAGGCTCATTCCGATGCACAGGAATATAGCCGAGAATAAGCGCGATCGGAACAAGTGCATGAACTTTCCAATTTTTATTTCTACACCAAACTTTTAATTATTAAATAATAATAATTTACTAAATAATAAAATGTTAGGAAGAAAGGAAATGTTTTTAGCCACAACCCTGTAACCGGAAAAGGTGATGCCAGTGTAAGCGTTCCTTTGTATCCTCTAACGATAGCACAAGATTTCTGGCAGCACTGCTCAACCATATAAATTTCATCACATCTAAGGCGATACTTAAAGCTCGTTTTTTGTAACATTACAAAACACATATTATCACAACTCTGGAAATGTTCGTTAAGTAAAATCAACTCAACTCAAAGTGCACACCAAATAGAAGTTAATAAGAGAAAATGTCAATAACACATGTCTATATGGTCTCAGCAAACAAGCAGACAAACAAGCAATCGTGGCTAAGTTGATTCCGCTTGATTCTGGTCTGATTAAGTGTTAGACGATTGAATCGAAGTTTTGACGTGCGAAATATAGAACGATTATGGCACTGAAGTTTTGGATATATATGGCATTCTTCGTACAAATAGGGTAAATGAAACAAAGAAAAACAGCAGAAGGGCTTGTACGGGTTGTACAGATGAGAGACTAGATTGTTATAAGAGAGAGAGAGTTAGGATTATAAAGGATGGTGATAAAATAAGAGCTTTAGAAAATTGCAAAAAGTTGATTGCCTGAGGGGCAAGAAAAGATAAAAAAACAAAAGTTGTCGATGGGGAAAGGAGGGGACAAGGGAGAGGGAATATTAGATGAGGTAATTAGGTATTAGAAAAACATGATAAAAATGCTGGAGTCTAGGGGAAAGGGAACGCGGGTTTTTAGCAGAATAGAAAAAAGAGAAAATAGATAGGTTATATTATTGAAAAATGTGGGAATAAGTTAATCGTATAGGGAGATAACGATACACACCAATCAGATGAGAGAATCAAAAGGGAATTGAAAGAAATGCCAAAACGCGAAAACGCAAATGACGTTGTTCTGGCCTCTCGCACTATCTCAAAGTAGGTACGTTTTGCTTAGTCGGCGACCTACACAAATAGGTGAATAGCCCTTGTCGCAGGAAAAGTTTTTAGGATAATGCCGAGAGTAGTTTTTTCTAAATTATGTTTTGCTTCAATCATGGCCAACTGTAAATTTGAGCTTTTACTACGCTATGATCTTTTGTGACATTAAGTGTCACGGCCAAATGTGTGATGCTCGCCCACCGCTAATTGTTACCATTCAAGCAGCTTCCTGGATTTCAGTAATTTATCTTTTTAGCTTCCACCAAGCACCCAAACACATACGCACAATAACAAGATGGGCTGGACTATTTATTCTGAAAAAGAAGCGATAATTTAAATTCAGGCAATTAAAAAATTACTTTCCGTTAGCAATGATATATGAGCAAATATCTTAAAAGAAGTAAAAGCACAAAAATTGATCCTTAACCTTACATTTGAAAAAAGTATTTGTGTATAAATGCAAAAATAAAAAGGAAAAATCATTTTTCACATGAAACGGAAACAATTATTTACTTCAACTCAAAAGAATTTTGAGCTCTTAGTTATGTCATAAACATTGATTCGCTTGTATTCACACGTAAACATGAGTCAAGAGTAGTTTAAACATATTGTTATCAACAACACATTATTTTCTTAGCAAATCTAATTTCCGTAAGGTCATTCTCAAGATGAAAATCTCTAAACTCAGTGCATTTCACGACCACCAAGTAGTATGCTTAACCCATCCAGTTCTAGCTTTTAAATATTTCGAACAACACGACAGCTTCCATCTTAAACACTTCTCAATGGGTTAAGAGACGTGCGGAAGATTCTTTCTGCTTTTTGTAAAGCAAAATTAAAGTGCGTTTATTTTGCCCTTCATTCGAAAATCATCTTTGCCTGATGTTTGACACTAACTAAAGCGACAAAAGATTTCACATCATTCGCATAAGAAGTTTTGTTGTTTGCCTGTTACAAGGAAACGTCATTGTGTCACCATCACCATCACCATCTCATCATAAATATCGTTCTTTCTCCTTTAGTGTATTTTCTAACATTACAAAATACTTGTGCAACACTTGAACGGAGCGTTTAAGGCTTTGTGCGATATTTTGCGAATAGTTGTTTGTTGACAAAGCCAAAGTCAGCGTCGCATCATAGCAAGCATGAAACAAAAAACAATCACTCATACAATTTCGCAAAGTATTGTTCTTGCTGGCTTTTTTCCTTTGTCCTTTTAATTACATAAAAACTTTGCTTAAAAACTCAAACCTTCGCCATCTGCATATCCATTGATTTTCGCATGAATGAGTTCGTGATTGTTTTATCATAATCAGATTTGTTCGCTTTATCGCTAAAGGCTTTTGATTTTAATTCTTTTTTCAATTTCAAATTGAAGCATTTTTATTGAACATTTTGAATCAAATGACTGAGTTCTGCTTTAATCTCGCTATAAATTGCTTTTGTATTTTCATAGCCAGCACATGAGGTTGGGAATATATTAATATTATCAATAGCTTCCCAATATGGATTGTTAGCGTACTAAAATTCTAGTTGTGTTTCTAACCCCCACAAATGTACTTCAGAGAATTTATAAAACTATTCGTTATGCTAGACAACTTGAAATATTAAGCGATTTTAAAGCTGTCCGTCTGTTGCCTATTGTTTGGAAGCCGACAGCGCGAAAATTCCAAAACCACCACACCCAAGCTTTGCAAATACATGCCTAGTTGATGGCCAAAGTTCATATTTGAAAACTTCTTGATCCTTTCCACAGCCACATCAAAGATAGCCGAAGATTTCATCATTTTTCTAATCATTTTTTCTAATTCACAGCAAATATTAATTTCAAACCCGGTTTACGGGTCGGCGACGACCCTCTAAAATTGTTCACGGCAAACGAAAAACGTCGTTTACGCCTTGCTAAAACGTCGGTGGAGACTAGTTGCAAAGCGTCAACCGACACGCTTCCATTTAACAAAATAGTACGCCGTTCTGCTGTATTGGAGATGTTGGACATAAATTATTCGTCCCTTGGCGAATATAAATTTCTCCAATTCAGTTATTTTGGAATATATCTTTGTTCAACGTAGTCATCGGTGTCTCTGTCCACCGTAAGCAAGTGTTTTGTTGTTCTATTGCAACTTCCACTAAACTTCATCAAGGACCATCCATCAATTAGCGCAAAGTTTTAAGTCTATTTAAATGATCCATGTAACCGTCTCTTCGGGTTTTCTTTCCAAGCCACGTCAAATGCAAGTAGGCTTCCGAGCAGGTTATACTACCTATAAAATGGCGCAATGTTGAAAAAAGCAGGTCATTTCCCGACATCTGCTTATAATACACCGCCAATTCCAAGGCCATACAACCCATACCCTATCCATATCCCTTCCGTCGAGATCTCGTTCGCATTTTAACCTGGCTCACTTATTGAGGCTCGTTATCAGCACCATTTTACAAATGCTTGACTTTATTACCTTTCAGTAGAGTTGTTTGTTTTGTAAGCGCAGAAAACGTCAAGTCTTTATTATTATTATTTTTTTTTTTATTATAAATTTAGCCAGAGAATAAGACTAAAGTCTTAGAGCACTAGCATCTAAGGCTTTCGGCTTTATTATATCGCACTTGAGATTTGAACCCATGACCAGTGAGTTGCTAGTCAGGACTCTTACCTCTCGGCCACTCAGGCGGATCAAGTCTTTTTTCGCTTATTATCATTGCTTGGTAATGCACGTAAACCGTCTTTAGTAATTATTCAACTCCTTTTGAAATTAAGTTCGTGCCGTTATATTGTGGTTTTTAGGATAATACAGATTTTATTTTCAATTCTTAGAAGATCTACTTATAAATTATTTACAGGAACATACATTTACACCGCTTTAATTGTCGTTCTGGTCTTGACCGTTTGAATATCGCAATTCAACTCGCTCGGCTCTCCCGAATGCCTTTGTCTTCCGAAAATATTCAGGTCATTCAGGCAAGTCCTCGTCTGGGGTTGGTTTACAATTCTCGTTGTCGAGTAAACGCGATATCGACTTTTGCACTTTGGGTTGATGGTTTTCGTCGGCGAACACTCGTTAAAGGGAATTCGGTTGATGGTACTCGATAGCGTATGACCGTTTGCTCGATATCGAACATAAAATGCCACATTTTAACTCGAAGGCAAAACAGCTATCGAGCTTCATGTTTGAAGGCGAAATAGAGAAAAATATCGATGTAAAAGTCCATTTCATAAAATTAATAGACACAGAAAGATTACTTAGTCTGAGAAATTCCAAAATGTTGGCAAAAATAATACGATTGGTTCCGTAAAATATGAAAAAGGATAAATAAATGTCGAATTAAAGAGAGAGAGAGAGAGTGAGAGATATTTGGAAAATGTGGAAATATAGGACTATTAGGAGCTATTTAAAACGTATTCTGGAAACGTCATATTTATGGCCGATTTCGGTAGCGTATAGTTACGCAAATTTATTATGGGAATTGCACTTGTCAAGCTAGCTATTAGGATCAGAAGAACTAGGCATTGTAAATAAACAGCGATATATGCAATTCAATTTATTTAATCTCGCTTTGTATTTTTGTTTAGTAGATTTCAAGTTTTTCGTCAATTTCTTTTTTAAATTTTCTTCCATTGTAAGTGCAGCGAACGAGAAGCGAACATGATCAACACGAACTCAATCGGGTATCGTCAACACAAAATGCGATCGTGTCGTTTTTGACTTTCGTATTGTACGATAGCTCGATAACGAGAAGCGAACCCTAAATTGACCCCTGTATTAATAAGGATCAAAATCCATTCCCTATACCCATACATAGTGAATGGCACTCATGCAGGCTAACTTGGTTGGAAGGAATACTGGTTGAAGGCGGAAAAAAGGGGAAAACGAAATTGTCCACTTCCTACTTCTTGCCAAGTCATAGAGATGTGTTCCGGATGATACCGTCTGTGACTCTTCTAAGTTCAATCACAGCACGAGCAAATACCGCTCTTTGATATGAATCAGTGGCTGACTCTTTGTCGGTTACTAGTCCGCCGCCACAGCCAAATCAACCGCCTGACCGTCGCCTTAAAACCTTGAATTGAAAATTGACTCCATTTAACTTTATGATATTTATTTATGTCCATATATATATATGTATATATATATTGTGCATTGCATTGTGGTTATGTATGGTCTTATTCTAAATTTTTTTATCTCACACAAGAAAGAAAAGAAGTGCAGTGGAAAATAGTCACAGTAAATAAGCAATTTGTTAACCAGCTTCAAGAATAATTCGTAACAAGGATTTAAGGAAAATGCTAAGGAAAACCACGGAGAGGCTAGATATGATAATAGGAACCCAGCGCTGCCAAAAATTAATAAGTCAAAGCTGGAAAGCTTTTTATTTTGAAATTTTCTTGCAAGATATCATTGCGTTATTAGCGACTGCACCTCAACCCAACAGAATTTGCTCTTTATCCTTCTTTATGTTGATACGAACTAATTGCAGTAATGAATAGAATTTTCTGAAATATGCTTACGGCATTTAAGGGCAAATGGAGCTATTTTTTTTTTTTTATTACATATTTGACTTACAGTCCATACAAAAAGGTAATAAGTAATTAATTATCTATTAATTATTCATTAATTAATAGTTCTATGACAAGGTGAGGAAAGCAACAGGGCTTATTGTCCTTCAACGAGAACAATTTAATAATACATATATGACGTTTAAATATAAATAAAAAGAAATTATAAAAACTTAGAAAACTCACTAAAATGATTTAAGAAACAAAAGTAAATTAACTCCTAAATGAAAGATCCATCTACACATATATGATGCTTTTTCAATTTTCTAATATCATTCCATTCGTCTAGAAGGCTTATGGTCAGGGGATTAGCCTGATTACTTGGTCTGACAAGATATTTTACATGAACAATGGACCGAACAGTAGTAGTAGATTGGTATTTTTGAAGTTCTCCAATATTACAATTACTGCCTTTTCCTAAATAGATTGCAGGATGCTATTGCGTAAAAGGCATTTATTTCTTACTTTAAGTTGGGCGACTTAACGGCTAAACTCTTCTGGTTTTTGAGTCAAATCTTTGGTCATAAAACTATACAAACATAACATACATAGATTGTTAAGCATTTACTTTAATTTAATATTCCATTTGCTCAGGCAAAGCGAAATTTTGATGAGATGATTTTGTAGTTCGTAGGAAACTTCGACCTTCAATTTTATATATATTCTATCTGTAATTTTCAAGTTAAACATAGGACGCCTATCTTACGAATAGGGCTTAAGCGGCAAACACATAGTAATAGAGAAAAATTCTCAAAAGTTTTTTAAGTTTGAAAAGTGGCCCATCATGTTGGACTTTATCAAAAGTACTTTTCTATACTTAGGAACTTTTACGCGAAACAACGCGAAGGCATTGTTCACTGGTCACTTTATTCCTGAAACCGAACTGGCGGTCAGGAGCAATAGTAAGTTGCTGCTCTAGAACTGAGAGTAGTCTTTGCAGACATTATTTTCTCACCTATTTTGCAAAATTTTGCCAGTTAACCAATTGGTCCATACGAGTTTACATTATCCGGTTCATTTAGTTGGACAGTGATTCGATATTAGCATTTTGCTAAAACTTAATATTAGTAAGGTGACAGTCATAGACGGTAAAGACTTAATAGCTATTCCATTCATGCGATCATAAACAGGGGATTTGTTAACGATTAGTTCGTCAACTTCCTTTTCGACTTCAACATCTGATGCATGACTGGTTGACTGTCCACAAATTTCAATATATCTTTTGCGTTTGACGTTTAACAAAGGTTAGGCTGAAAAGCTTTTTTTTAGAAATCTGGCAAGGTTTTCGGCTTCCTCCATATTATGTGTGCACCAATTTCTAAACCTACCTCCTAAAGAAACAATTCGTCTTAGGATATTTGGTGACCATCCATAAGCTTTGTCTGAATTAAAACCAACTTGTTTTTATGTATTTAGTGAAATTTATTATGAATACATCAAATTTTCATGCGATGTTAGCTGATAATTATTCAATGAAAGTTTTATTAGGCAATTGAGACAATTAAAGCCTCAACTACGGACCCGAAATCCAATTCTTACTTTGCAATCTCAGCTAACTTAACGGATATGTGTTATTGGGTCACCTTTGGAGTTTGGGAAATGAAGTAAATAAAAAAATAACGAATTTCACGTTCATGTGCAGCTAATAGCAAATATATTTTGCACCTTTTTTTGATTTGCTGAGAAAACTATAGATCCAGCTATAAAATCGCTTCGTTCCGATCGTTTGTGTTATTTAGTCGATTCAGCTTCTTATTATTTGTGATGGTTAGTGAAAACGGCGTCCTAACTTATTGATTTAAAGAATTATAATGGCAGCGTTAACATAAGACTAGTAAAGAAAAAAAAAAAAAAAACCGATATTTACGGGTACACCTCTCTTATGTTTGCTGCAACATGATGATTTTAATAAAAATTGATAAAGAGGTCGTACCGAAGAATGAGAAAATGGGGGTAAATGAATTTTACATAAACACACACACTGCGAGAAGCCACACCTTAAACCATAAGTTGTTAGACAAGCATAACAGCATACGGTTCATAAACTATTGTAGCGGTATGTTTATGAACATGTATGTTATGAACAAAATGATCGATTGTATGTCACGGATTAAATGCGTTAAATTTACCACCAGCCGTGTAAAGTGAATTAGTGTTGCGTTGTCTGTTGAATCTACGATATCGGCATAACTACAATCATTAATTTTGATAATCTTGTGTGTAGGCTTATTAATGCATTGATAATTACAAAAGCCATCTCAGCAGCATGTTAAGTGAAAAGTAAACAAACAGGACATTACACTAAGTTAGGACCGAACACCAAAGCCACTAAGTGTTTGCGAATATTAATCTTAAATGTCCGCTTTGAGTGTTTAGCAGATTTGCCTAACTTCGCTTAAGGCTGTAGGGTTTCCCAAAACACATTAATTTCCCCTTTTTTTTCTTTTAAAGAGATTTCTTAAAATAGACCAAAAACACACAAATGAATGATTGACGTATGGTTCATCTGGCCGGAGTATGATAGACTTCTATTTACAGGGTGTTCCCGCCAGATTGGGGAACTTAATGCATTTCACACTAATGGGCAAAAACAAAAGAAAAACAGAAGACGAAAGCAAAAAGAAAGTTGCCTTATTTACTGAAACGAGCAGGAGTTTCACTTATTACTTACTAGTTTCAATACTTTCAAACCGGTCACAAATGTATTTATCTGATGTTAGGTGTGTGGTATAGCACGCTTGAGTGACTACATTCATCATTATCTTATGTGCATTATAATGTAATGCGACTTTGCTGAGTTGAAGTTGAAAGCGTGTATCTCTTCTACCTATTCCTCCAGCTGGTTATCAGACACAACTTGATAATTACCCATTAAGTGACAGCGTTTGTCAGCGAAGTCATTATGTGAAAACACAATCAGTTGGTTGTCCTATTATTGCTGGTCAGTCCAGTAAAGTGAATAACGATAAACATCAGCCATGTATGTAATCGTTACTTGAATAATGAATTGAAATAATAGTTTAGTTACTGTTGTTGTTTTTGTCGCTTTTTTTTTTTTTTACTTATATCGTTTTTTAATAATTCATTGAAATCCGTTTATTGCATTTTAAACTTCAACTGAATTTGTTTTATTGTAGTTCTAAGTGCAGTGTACAACTAAGCACAACTGTGTTCAAAATAATAGCAGAGTACAGAAGATTTAAGGATCTTCCTAGGAAAACCTAAAGGCGCACAGAGCAAGTGCTGAGAAACTCATTGCCCTTCAAAGCCAGGAAAATTTTAGTTCGTGTAGTTTCGGATATGTTGCACAATAACATACCACTATTATATGCGGGATCCCTCCTTGGCTACGTGATTTCCAGTCGCAATGCGATTCATCGTTCGGCGCGTGGTTTGATGAACATTGATACATCTATAGCTACTAAGATATCTTCCGTATACTTTCCAACTTCCTACTTATCTAGTCTATGAATTTCTATGGAGAGAAGGGAAGAGTTTTCCTGATATATTCCTTTGACTCCTTTATATCTATTCCTTGGCCAGAAAAGGGCAGTGTGCAACGTGATCGCAGCCGCAAGATGTTACACCGCAAGTCAATGGAAGTTTCTAGAAATCGAAATGCGATGGTTTTTAGAGAAAAAGCATCTCAGCAAATTCGAACAAACAAAACAATGTCTTAAAATATTTGTAAATGTCCGAGCTGATCGATACCGAAATTATATCTAATATCTGTTGACGTCAAATTCCGGTTCGCTTTATTAAATTTTTCAGTTAATCATTGTCACCGACTACTGCCTGTCCGGAGTGAGGTATATCCTAATGTTACTTTCTTTTTGAGATGAAATCATTACTGACAAACTCAACGAAGTTTGCAAACACGTCCCGGCTCACTGTTTGGACGCATTGTTAACTTTTTTTTAAATCCATGTTTCTGATAATTCAATTTTTTAAAAGTTCTCTTGTTACATGAACAAGCGATACTGTCCGGGCCTTCGAGTATTTTTTGTACTCAAACCTTGATTTTTATCGTTTCAAAGTGCATCACATTATGACTTGAAAGGGGAATGTCAAGCAAGCTTCTAAGTTGTTTGTGTTTCTCTTTGGAACATCGGTAATATAGTTCGATGGGCCCGGCTAGAATCATCAGAAAAATGATAAAAGCATTCCCGACAATTTGTAGACATGGCGAACTATAGGCTCAATGACAAGTGTGTATGCAGGCATCCAGGCATGTACCTTGAACATCTTGATAAAAGCCAGATCGAACTTCTCAAAGCAAAGCAAGTGTCAGTTTGTCATCAGGTAGCGATTGAACGGAAAATTATTACTCCCGACTTAAATTTCGGGTCAAAGGGGTTCGTAGTGAATTCAAATCTCATCGACAGTGAACAGATTGTTCAATTGTCTTCTATCACCCACTTTACTACGGGGCGAATTATTAAAACGAACATTTTGCGGAACAGTGCGTTTTTTTATTAAACTTCGTGGTTATAATGGAACCGTTTAGACTAACGCTCTATCACAAAAGTTTATATTTTCAACGGAGCACCTGTTCACAATAACGAATTTTTCAAAGATTGACAGAATAATAAAACTTCAGCTCAAACCCCCGCATCTTGTTCATGGCGCTTGGACAATTTTCCTTGCGTTTTCGAAGCCACAAAAGCTACCGCTTCCGCGTTTTATGTATACAGGCAGATGAAAATTGGCCACGTCACTGCTCAGCCCTGTATCAGTTTTGTTTGAAATGTTTTTTCGACCGTGAATTGTCATTCAATACATTGTGCGAGTGTATGTCGATGCATATGCCAAAAGCCATCAGGGTTCATTTATGAAACTTCAAAACATCAAAATCATAGCTAGATGTTGGCAATTAAATATGTCGCGAAACATAAAATGGAAGGCAACTATCACTACGTAACAGTGTGTTGCCAAGTTGACTTATACGATACGTTATACGTTATTTACAATACGATAAGCAATCGATACAATGCGTGAACGCATTTTCGCTCTTTCTTGCTGCCAAGCATCGTACATAAAATTATCAAACTGTTTGATCCAAGTGGAATCCCATTCTCGTTCTTTTTCCGCGTTTTCCGTATAACAATTACATATTTAATGGATTAGTAAGTTAATTAATTAATTAATTGCATAGTTAGCAATATGATTATTTAATTAAATATGTTTAATTTGAAAGGGCTACTAACTTCTTGATCATTAGTGTGCAATCATATGAATGGCTGCAGGCGTGCCTGTGTGTGAGTGATCATGCGTTTATGTGTTTAAGAACTTTGCGTTAGTTTTGTTCTGTTGGCTGTTGACTTGTCTTTTGTGTTGTCTTGCTTTGCAACTGCAATCAATCGAGATGTCTCCGGCAGATAGCTGCTGCTAAAAAGCTGGCAGCCAGGCAGGCAAGAAAACAAAATTGTTGTTAAAATCATACACTTGTTCGAATTTTGTTTTTCTAGTTACTTGTTGGTTTTATTTCTCTTCCATACTTCCAAACAAACTCACCGCGTACACACAAACACACACACGTTCAAAAGAACCTATCCATACAAATATTGTAGATAAGTCCCACTTGATGCCAGTGGCATTGCTTCTGTATAATCCTGATCACACCACAATCATATAAAGGCACTCAACTTCATAGATAGAATACGGTACGTACTGCAACTCACTGATGGCAATATGACATCTTGTAAATGTATTCACATATGCTTACTTCCGTTTCTATTACGTTTGCAAAAAAGCAAAGATTTCTATTTAATATTGCAAACATAGTCGTCGTCGTCGTCGTCGTCGTCGTCATCCTCCTCCTCCTCCTCCTCTATATAAATTTATATTTATATACAAATACAAATGCACACACACACATATATATATATTATATATGTAGCTCGTTCTCATACAATTCACTAGCTTTTGAGCTTGAATTGTTAGAATGTTGTTCTGTTGTTGTTGCTGTTAGTATTGCTATTATTATTCAATGGTTCGCTTAGAATCAACGAATGACTTCATACAATGGAATAGATTCATTCAGGCACAAACACACACACACTTCTACTTGTCTATACGTAAAGGAGCATGAATATTATGTGTTTGTCGATTTTTTCGTTTATTTGTTTGCATAGTTGTGTGATGTGTTATCATCCTTCGTTTGTGTTGGGACACAAAAGCCAACGGTAGCAACAGAAAAACCTTCAAACGATGATGTTGACGCTGACGATGTGATTATTGCAATTTCGTATCTGCGGTTATGCAGCTGCTCCGACCATATCACCTTCTCTGCTCTTATACCCGTAGAGTACAGTTTGCCTACCTCTGCTATAACTTATTCGTATTTTTTGTTTTGTTTACATTATGCTTGCCATTCAATTCAACGAAATGTTCATTGAAAACAAAACAAAAAAAAAGACAAAAGAGAGAAAAAGGAAAAAGGAAAAGTTTGCTCTTTACAACTATTCATGTGAAAAGTTTTGCGAAATTTAATGCATATTACAGTTTATGGGTTTAAAACCAGCTTTTTTCTCAATGGGATTTCAGTTTATTTTTTATTTTTCTTTTTTTAAATCATTTCTAAATGCAGCTTGTAAAAAAGCTTGTAAGCTATATCTAATGCATTATTGTAGGTGCTTGTGCACAGCCATAGATAGGTATGAATATATACGTGTTTTACAAATATGTCTTTTTATTGCATCTAAATGTGCATTATAATGTAGCCGCTGTGGTTGGTTGTGCATTAAATACATGTTAGATGCATATACACACAGCTATAGTTGCTAACTTGTTAGAACCAATACACAGTAAAGCCTATCGTAGAGAGACACCTTTTGATTTAAATAATTTTTCTTTTTTTAAACCTCTTCAATAAAGAGCCAAATCTATTTTTGCAAGCAACGAACGCTTCCCTTACTTTTAAAGTATAAGCGATACCGCTCCACTAACCCGAGTTTATTTCTTTTGTAATTTCCTAGCATTGAATTTTCCTTAAATTCGATGCCATTTGTATGGAAATACGCTGTAATGACCTTCTAACCTATACAGCACTGCGGTTGCGACCTCTCGTCCGCATTCAAAATTTTTCACACACTGTTCTTAAACTCATTGCTAGCCATTGTCAAATTCTGCCAATGCTTCAAAAGTAACCGAATAAAACAGGTGAAGAAGAAATTATTGCCCAAGCCGCGAAGGTACTTATCCTTCCGATTTACTATATTTTTATGGCAGGATTTATCTACAGCGTTCTCTATTTGTGCCACTTTTTCCCTTGTTGCAATAATTCAGTAATTGCTTGCAACGAATGACTGGCTGTTTTCGGTCTCTAATGATTTTCCTTCTAAGAAAAAATTTCAAATCGAAACTGTAGGTCGGTGCTCAAAAGTCGTACAAAAAAAGGAAAATATCATCCGTGCTTTGGTAATCGCAGACGGATCCATGTAACAGTTTTGCTTGGTGAAAGCGACAAAGAACTATTTTTTGTTGTAATAGTTGTACAGAAAGACATACAAACATTTTATCCGACACCACAATGTACCCGATCAAGAATATATATATAGTCCTTATAGTGTTTTTGGTTTTTATTGCTGAGTATTAAGTACATTCGCAAACCCAACACATTGTAAAAACTAATTTCAAAATACTGAAAACCCTTCATAAAGAGTGTCTTTGAAAGTAGGCGACCACTGGTTCACTATGTTACTTTTTAGCTGCCCGTGAGAGGTGAATGTTTTAGTAATTCCAGGCGCAAAGCACTATTTCTTGGCCAAACGGACCATCAGAATCGACGGCACGGTGAAATCGCTTTGGAAAGAATGAAACACATGAACCACATTTAGATTTTCAATCATTCATTTGGAAAATCCTTTGATAAAAAAAATAGTTTTCTTAAGGAAAAAGAAGAAATTGGAAAGTCCAAAATTTTGGTATGGGAATGTCGATTAATTTTTTAGTTTTCCTCGTCCAGATGCAAACTAAGCCAATTGTCATATGAGACAAATTAACCGATTTGAAGTAAGTTCTCAGATCTTTCTTGTTTTTTTCCTTTTTGGCAATTGAAGGCCTTAAGAAGACAGTTGCAAATCCTTTTGCGTTGCGTTTTGTATTACTTCGTCAAAAATTGTATAACTCAATATATGTTATTAATGCTTCACGATGTTATAAGCACGCTTCTGTCGAAATTTCCGAAGTTAATCGGAAGATATTTAAAAAAAAAGGGAAACTAAAATGTTATCGAATAGAACAGATCTCTCGAAAGGGTGCGAGAAAATGAAAACTTTCAGTATTGGAAGTTTTCTGTGATAGTATACATTCAGGCGAAAGGCCTGCGGAAGGTCGTAAGGATTTAAAGTTGAAGAAGAAAAACTCATCCGCGCGTCAGTGGAGATGATAAATAATCTTAATTGTAGACAAGACACTCTCATCCCAATTTTGACTGGAGCACAACAAATGAAATATGGAAAATATTGTGCAGCCTTTTTGAAGATTTGAATATGGTAAACAAAGCTGCAGGATATCGTTCCTGTCCACGTATATGTGAACGAAATTCTCACAATAGCACATAAATTGAGAGGTGATGGGCCTAATAACCTAAATGAGAAGTGCATAGTTAAAAATTGATGGTAAAGAACATGAAAGAGCTTTAATGGGTTTTTTCTTATTTAGAAAACAACACCAGCTCATATGTAGTGACAACTTGTGCTTTAGCACAACACCTCAACCTAAGAGTCCAGTTATCAGTATCGCAAACAACGCGACAATCGATGAGAAAGGAGTTGGTCTTCTCGAAATAACAACAGACGTTGGTTCGAAAAGGAGAACATAATACCCGTAACACAACTACTTTGTCTATTTTGCGAATACTTCGAAAAAAGCATATCCCGCTGGAAATGCAATAGCTACTGTGGCAACCACGACAGTCGCACGTTTCAATTGGATGTCGTCGAGGATTTAGCAATCGCAACTATGAACGACGGCATTCTAAAGGAGACGATTTCGGTTGCTGCTAAAAGCGTGAACTACGATTTTACAAATGAACCCTTACAAATGAAAGCTGTTCGAAATGTAACAGATAACCACGCCACACGTGGCATACCACGTTGCTAGTGGCGTATTCCCTGCAGCAAAATGGTTTATACTAAGGGATAAATTGATAAACCCGAATGAAGCCTATGGAAGGATTTTTGGGTAGAAGCCATCAACACTGCAGTATGTTTTTGAACAAAACGCCATGCAACAGCAGCAAAAGGAACCGTGGCGTGGAGAACAGGAAAACTGAAATCATTTCAAAGTATTTAGTTGTGACGCAGTGACATTGATATTTGAAAACAGAAGAGAAAGAAGCGGGATCCAAAAGTTAAAATAGCTCGTAGAATAAGGAGCTTAATAAAGTTAATATCAAGAAAAGCAAATCCAAAGTCTGTATGTATTAGAAGATAACAAAGGAAAAGTGGTATGCATAGCAATTAATGAAAGAAGTCTTTGCGACAATTTTCAATTAAAAAAGATTGGTAAAGTGGGTGCACTTCGTCTGGATGAGGAATTTTGCTGGCTTTCTTGGAAAATGCAAAATATCACACAACACGTCAAGAATAGTGGCTTGTAATCCGAAGTAGAATTTGATATATTGTTGAGATAAGCCCTCCCGAAGCTGGCTAAGCAGTAAAGACTTTGTCAAGACTTGGCAACAATCATGAAAAAGTACGTCGACGAGCTCTAAAGAGAATTTGAAGGTATCTCTGAAAGGCACAATTCACTGCACATTGCAATTGGGCCGCATTCTATGTGAATGTTCTCCGAAGCAGATTATGCAGGCGATTTGGGCGAATTGGACGATAAGACGATAGAAAGTCCACCACTTTAATGAGTGCAGAGTCGGCTCGGTGTCAAAGTCGGCTTTCAAATCGAATCAAATTTTTGTAATGGAGAGCAGAAGACAAGATCTCTGATTCCAGATAAGAAATAATAATCTCCATTCAGGAGCTATAGACTGCTTGTTTCTATCAATGGCTCACACTCAGCCTTTCCACAGACTTTCTATTCATTACGGTACATAAATCAATTATTGGTCTTTGGGGAGCCTTTGTGTTATCCGCAATATGTTTAAGCCACAAGACAGAAGAAAGAAAAGTTGTTGGAACTACTAACACTACTTGAAAGTCGTAGCTAATTTATGCGAGTTATAACGTATGCCCCATTCGAAGTCACCCGTTGTTTGCCTTAAGATGAGATCTAGTCTCCCTGGAGTTCAATTTAGAGCTAGTTTACATATAGAGCTTATATGGGAAGGTACACGTGTAATACTACACTTGATTACATTTCGTGTCTGAAAACTTAAAGATCCACTCTCGCGTTGCATTGCTATCGTTTTTATTGTTATAAAAAAAATTTTTATTAATTAAAATATTCGCACAAAGTTAATTAAATGTTTGCTGCATATTCACAAAAAACATACGAAAATTGCTAAGGCGCCAGTTATAACTTGGAAAAGGTTTCACTGTTATTTAGATAAGCTAAAATTAAAAGACGTGACCAGGGGATTTTTTCAACTCTTTTTTGCCCTTTTAATGTAATGCTTTAAATTTGGATCAAGAAGACACAGATATCTTTAAGAGCATATTTTACCTAGATACTGCCTTATCCTATTATTCTACTATTGGAAACAACAAAGCGATAGAAAACCAAAGCTTGTCTTATCGAGAGTGTATAAGACAAGCTTTGGTATAATGTTCTTTCAAATTAACAGAGCAGCGTTCCGCAAGGGGTGGTCATTGCCTTGGACTCGCGTTAAGTCAGAAATAGGAATTTTAGGTTTTGCTTACAGTCACCAATACTCCAGACAATAAGCATTGCACCGGTTCATCTCTTTTGCGTGGCGCAAGCGTAAATGCAATCACCTAATAAAAAGTCTGCATCAAATAATCTTTCGAAGAGTGGTGACAATTTTAGTTTCATATTACCGAACAATATATCACGAGGAAATATTACTTTTGTGATTTCGTTTATAACGCCTAGGTAGGTTTACCAGTAGCTCTGTACAATAAAAACCGGACAGAAAACGAGTTAAAACATAGCCGCATTACATGTATTGCGTCACTTTGCCTAACACTGTCCAAAGTAAAGATTTTAATGAAAACGATTAGTTGTATAAAGTGATGTAACACTTAAAAAAACTACTTTTTGAAATAGCCCTAATGGGAGGAGGTCCAACACGTGAGCTGATGTGGTTCAAAGTTGCAACTAAATGTTTTTCAAAATATTCATTTCTTATTTATATTAGTCGCTAATTACCCAGCCTCGGAAATTTTTGCCTTAAGAATGTTCATGAAAAGCCGTAGATAAGACGAGGTCAGCCCAATATTATTATTCAGGTTACTCTTCATGAGAACATTTTTATGTGATAGGGTCCGCGAAAGAGACTAACGTATCCCAAATTTAGCACAGTAAAATTTTTATACTAAGTAACTAATCTGGACTAATTTTGATCAGCAACTACTAAATTTTAAGTCTTTTTGTCACTTAAGTGCGTATTTTCTGTAAGGAATATTGTATGGGAGAGAGTTTCCACCTTGTCCGAATTTTTCACCTTAAATCTATCTGCCACAGCACTGTTCTACACTAATATTTGTCAAGAAAAATTAAGTATACCAAAAATTCGTTCATAAGTCCACTTTTTAAAAAACGGTTATCGTAAAAATAATTCGATCCAACCATTTTCTACAAAGCTCTGTCTAGACCAAAATATTCCAATGTTCCAAATTTCGCCAAAGTATCTCCGCAGTTAAAAAAAAAGCACATGGGCAGATATCATACGCACATACAGACTGATATGTTTAAAGCAATTTAAAAAATATTTTAAATTATTTGCTATGTATGCGAAAGGACACGGAAGCAGTCGTCAGATGGGCATGCAGTGTTAAATGGAATCGAAAGATGACTCTGTTCCGATTTGTATAATAGCCGGTCAGGTCGACTTGAGTATTACATACACTCATGGAAAATTAATATGCTCTCGGCACAAGCAGGGTGTATTTCGCACAAAATTCAAGACTGGTCTGTCCATCTGTCCATGTGTTAGTTCGGTAGTTCATAATTGTTAGAAGTTTGAAAATGCTGAGCAACAAATCTAAACTTGGAAAATATACTCCCAATTAAGAGTTAGAGATAAAATTTAAGTCCTGACTGCTCTCAATTTTCCTTTCTTTTGTATATTCAGTCAGACACGCAGAGAATGGCCACAACAAATGTTGAGGGGGTACTGGGCATATTAAGGGTACAGAGACATTCGACAAATAAAAAATTGCTAATATTCTAAAGGTTTCTGGTACTTATAGCCTGCAGTCAACGTCGACCTTTCTACTTGGTTAGAGCACGTCTTTCAAAGGAAATCAATAAAAAACTTGCAATGCTTGTGTTCGTTTGAGATGTTGGGCACTCGAGGTTCGCCTAAAGGCGTGCAAAATTTTCATATTTGTTTCTTCCTTCAACAAACAATGCCGGCCTAAAGCAAAACAAAAAAAAAACATAATAATAATAAAATCGTCCTCAAAGGAATGACATCCATTTGCCCCATAATTAACCTACGACAAATCAATGTGTACGCTTGTGTGTAAGTGAATATATGTATTATACTGCTTGACAATGATTCAAAAGCGATTGAAAATTGCAGAAACATGAATTGCGCTTTAATCTTTGAGCAAAATAAACAATTGCATGGAGGGCAAGTAGGTCGATGACGAGAGCGAAATCATGAACGCTTACAATCCTACCACCACAATGCGGTACTCAAGCAAATGCTACAAATATTTGCACTTTTCTTTTTTTTTTTTTTCTTTTGATTTTTCTTTTTCTTTTTAGAGTAATCACACACTCATTGAAACATCTCTAGTCAAGCTTTTTAGGTTGCGCTTCTTTTCCCGTCCATTCATTTAAAATCGAATAGAAACTCAAAGCAACGCCTGTCTGCTATCCTCAGCAGCTATAGTAGAGAAAATGACACACTATGTTACATAAACACTTTAGACTTTCCATATGTATATATATAAATATATATATATGCATAAACGCACAAGGGAACACGTATTCATTTTAATACTTATTTTGGAAATGCTTCTTCGACGGTATGTGGATCAAGCTAAGACAGACAACAGCAGCCAAGACAAGGGAAAGCAATTACAACGATTTGTTTGGTTGAGAGGGCGGTTTTTTATTTTTCGATTGAGAATCTGCCGCTGGTGGATGGTTTTGTAAAAGGGTAAAGCAATGTATAAAATCAATATGATGGTGGTTGTGCGTTTGTATTCAAAATTAAACAAAACAGGAAGTGAGCAAATAGAAAATAATTGCACAAAAGAACATTTCGATACCAAATAATTCATTCATTCATTGGGTCGTGTCTTCGGATGATTTCATAATTTCTGTTCCTACCAACGATGCTTCAATGCCTTCATCGCTCACTACATTGCCTGCAAACTTTGCAGACATGAAAATGTAAACAGAATAAACAAACGGCAAAAGCACATGGCAGGCAGATCGAAGGAATATCATCAAGACAACCCGTTAGAAAAATTGTGTAAAAAATGAAGTAAAAGTAAGGAAATAAGATAAAAAATTGAAAATAAGCAAATTTTACAATAAACGGAAACATTTTGATTTACAACTTGTTTGTTAAAATTATTGCAGATAGCAAAGGGAGAGAGAGATGTACTACGAAAGCTAACGACTCAAATCCGATAACAACAACAAAAAAAAAGTTCAATACTTTCTCCTATAGCCAAACTCGATTTACTGCAATTTAATTTTAATAAGTAATAAAGCATAAGTGTGAGTAAGGAATAGGTGGCTGATATCAACTTAAGTGCAGTTGTAAAAACATATTTGAAAGGAGTCGTTTACGTTTTGTTAAAAAGAGCCGGAGAACGCATAGTCTACTGAATGGTTTTTATTGCAAAAAGCAGTTAGCTTTTTAAACGAACAGAACTGAAAGTAGGGGATAGCGTGTTTGCAAGAGTCTTCGAGGTCGTTTCTAATTTTATGCTCGGGCTCCTGGAATACGAAATCTTTGAAGATTTCAAGAAAGTCTTACCCTAATGACTTTTTTTCTTTCAGAAACGATCGAACATGTAGGTTAAAATTCTAACAAAATCTTATGGAGTAGTTATGGAGCAATGAGCAATGAATTAAGCACGAAGATGTCTGCGTACTCAAGATGCTGATATCGCATCTTTTAAAGCACAACTTATCCTTATTCATAACTTGGAGATGAAATGCCTTGTAGCTCTTCTTAGCAGTGACGTGTTCTTCTTTCCAACGAAACAAAGTTTTCAGCTTCAAAAGCAATATTGAATCTTTTAAAGGAATTCATCATGATCATGCAAAAACCTACAAAATAGTTTCCACTAGTAATAGGGCCAGCATAAAGTAACTGTTTCATATGCAATGGTGTAGTACAATACGGTGACTATTAGGTGAAGAGTATGTCATCATTTTATTGTTACAATATTGGGGAGCGGAACTACGGGATCCCCAGTGGGTGAACATAGATGTGCCGAAACTCTCACCTTTTCGTGGTGGTCCCTGTAAACATTGTTTGTTGTTTTTATGGCTCTCGCTTTTGAAAGTCACACAGTCAATGGCAAAGAAGGGCTTAAGTCTTCCTATCTATAACCTGGCGACGCGTTTTTCTCTTGGCAGCCCAAGAGGTGCATCGGAAGAGAGCTCTTTTTTCTAATGAAACCAGACCATTTTTGTTTTATCTTCTGGTTCTCTTTTGTGGAGGTCATCAAATCGTATAATGGCCCAGTTGGGTGTGTACTGAGTGATGATAACCTTGGTAGCATTATTTCCTCGAGAAAGGATAGTGCTTGAATGGCCCACCGGGATTTGTGGAGAGACCGAAGGCAGCAGTGGCTACGGCTACGTACAGTAACAGATCACCCAAATCTGTATAGCATGGCATAAGTTTTGTACAAACGATAAATCATGAAATTTAGTGGCTGTCCACGACGGTTGCTCAAAAGTAGGATTGCTCCTGGTTGAAAGATGCACCCATCTGACTATCGGGAGAATGCCTTGTTACCTGATTACTTGGGTACGGCCCTTCGGCTGTGGTTACTCCAAAATTTCATGGAGAACTATCTAAGAAGTATTTAGATAGGCCTCGACGCAAACCAGTGAGCGAGTAAATGGCCTACATCCATTTTCTAATTCGGTACCTCAGAGTAGTCAGGTCCCCTTCTATAGGAATTGTCTTACTCCCTGAGGGGTCCCTAATTGAACTGTACTAATTGCCGATGGTTGTAGGCAACCGGTCTGATTAACGCTTCATGCCAGATGCGGATGTTAAACCTCGATAAGGAATCTGTTAAAATGTTATTATTATTATTATTATTATTATTATTATTATTATTATTATTATTATTATTACTATCATTATAATATAATTTTATTATTATTATTATTATTATTATTATTATTATTATTATTATTATTATTATTATTATTATTATTATTATTATTATTATTATTATTATTATTATTATTATTATTATTATTATTATTATTATTATTATTATTATTATTATTATTATTATTATTATTATTATTATTATTATTATTATTATTATTATTATTATTATTATTATTATTATTATTATTATTATTATTATTATTATTATTATTATTATTATTATTATTATTATTATTATTATTATTATTATTATTATTATTATTATTATTATTATTATTATTATTATTATTATTATTATTATTATTATTATTATTATTATTATTATTATTATTATTATTATTATTATTATTATTATTATTATTATTATTACTATCATTATAATATAATTTAACTATTCCTAAATTAAGACTATGGGCCCTAACAATGCCAATATAAATGTATCTTAAAAGTAATGAACGTAATTCAAAAAGTAAATAAATAAACATAAAATAATAAAATATAGTAAATATTCAGATATAAATAACAAATCAATAAAATCACAAAATAAAAATTATATAAATATCAAAGGGTAGAAAGTGTTGGCAAAAAGCGATGATCTACAGTCGTTGCATAGGCCTTAAAGAACTCTTTCGGAAGATTTAACGATTATTTCTGATAAACTTTAAAAAAATTAATTCTTTCGAACTCACTCAAGATATGGGTTACATCCATTGAAACCATTAGAGAGAAACTCGCTGAAAGAAGTGAGGACTCTATTTGAATTAGCGTAAGAAAAATGTAAGAAAGACCGACTCCATCTGTTGTTTAATTGTATTATAAACGATAGAGGCAAGTTTGATAATGCACTAGTAAACAAGTCCACATATATATCGCACGTAATGTATCGTCTTGCAGTGACCAATAGTAAAATCTGAATTTCTGTGAAGATCTCCTTATTTATTTGCTCCAATAATTTATACAAAACACCTACAACCTTAAATTACATTATTTGCAATAGCTTGTAGAGATGCATTATGGCTCGACTTTGCATAAAAAGAAATTCAACATTATTCACATTTTACGCAATTTCTATGGGCAATTAAAGAGCGAGGCAACGAAAATTGTACTTTTTCATTGCAGATCTTTACAGTGAGTAAAGGCTTAGGAAAATTGAATAACATATCTCGTGGCATGGTTAAGGTGGAAGTAGAAAGGAAATGTCAGCCGCTTGATGCCTTTTATGTAATATTTTCATATCATAAAGTACCGCTTTGTGCCTCACTCTCCGGGGTAAGGCACAGAACAACAAAAAAACAAGAAAAGGAAAGAAAGAGCAATACTTGGCTGATTAGTTGGAAAATATTTTCCAAGTTTCCACAAAATTCATTTATAATTTTTTGACAACAAAGCGAACATTAACGAGACACCAAAAGAGTGAGATGGTAATGAGGCATCTATCAGCAATGACTGAACCGACTGAAGAAAGCACAAAGAAAAAGAAAAACGAGGGGATAAAAATGAACTTTTTTTCTATTTTCATGGCAATGAAAAAGTTACTAATTTTTAATAAAATTTTCCCACAAATTTTTATGAACATACGTACACACATGCATATGTATTTATATACGAGAGCTTAATACATACAAACATATAAATACATACGCATAGATTATATACACACATATATAGATATGGTTATATCAATATATATATGTATATATATATGTATGTATGGATGGTTACGTACTCCGACATGGGTGATAGATACAAGATTTACTATACACTATGCAGTAAGTAACATAAGCGAGCGGGCGAATAAGCGTCTGCATAAAATGTTTCTTATGGCAACTGTTGTGACACTAAAGCGTGTCGTGGTTTACACTTTGTCAGTTGCAAGTTGTTTTTTATTTTTTCATTCTTTTTGTATACGTTGTGACTCTTCTCCTCTTCGCATTTGATATCGCAAAGCATTCGCTCGCTGTACTGACAATGACGACTACTTCCAAGACAAACACTGTACGTATTACTTAACAAAAAATAAAAAAAGAAAATCGCACTGGGTTAATGTCAGCAGTCACTCATTTCCCTTTCCCCTAAAATGTCTGTCACACAAAATACTGGCATTGAAAGTAAGAAGAAAAAAAAAAATAAAAATCTGACACATTGTACTGCAAGCAATGGCAACAATAGCAAAAAAAGAAAAGAAGGAAAGAAAAGAGAAGCACCTCATTAAATTCACTTCATACTGTTGCAGATTACATACGCACACACACACACATATATATAATATATATATATATAATATATAATATATATATATATATAATATATAATATATATATATATATATATATGTATACGTATATATATATATATATATATATGTATACGTATATATATATATATATTTGCAACATAAATATTCGCATTCTTACGTTGATGACGACGCTGGTCAGACGTAAGATTTTCATGAGTGATAGCTAAGCTAAAAGTTGAATTCTTTTGTATTCTATTAAAGTCGCAGTTTTGTCAGAAGTTAAAACTACAAATCAAGCTACTCAGGCATATTCGTATTCGCAAACACATCTAAACATAATGATGACTTTTATCTTTCCATCTGCGCCTGACGTAACTAACATATGTACGTTTGCTTATTTACTTCAATTCATTAACAACGTATTGTTATTTGACTCGAATGCGACTTGATTTTCTTTGCTTTTCTTTGGAGTTTCTACGATATATTTATAGCTCTGTACAATGCATTAATATATATATTCACTATGTATTGCAAATATTTGCTCATCTTTTAAAATTGTGGAAATATTTTTAACTCGATTCAGACCATTCTATAGAGACATCTGATGTTTTCTGAGGTTGTGTTATGACTTTACTTCCGCCACCTTCCCCACCTACGAAGGCTCTATCATTGAGAATACATCAAGAATGGTGCAGCAGGCTTCGTCAAATTTGCAAAATTTCTTATACGAAAATTTTCATTCAGTAAGAATTACTAGATATGCTCTAGCGCTTACTTGCGGCATTTACAGTGGCACCGTAAAGCGAAGTTTCGCTATTTTGAAGCAGACTTCAAAATAACTCCGTACAGGATAAAATGACAGAGGTGCAAGAATTAAGGCGAGCATGGTTGCTGGCCGTTCCCTAAAACTGACACTTTTCTCTCGTGGTGTTGTATAAGGACTTGCAAGGACCTGCTTGCTTATAAGATCGTCTTCACTGACGAACTAACGGAAAGCAAGGAACTAAAAACCTTATATGAGACTTGGGTTTATGAACACCAAGGCCCATTGCGGAAAATGATTTTTTATCGCCAGATTATTACTCTGCGCTAAAGTCCGCTTGGAGGAGTATGTATATAAAAAAATCAAATGGCCATTTGCAGTATTGGAAGTCAAGAAGTCGGTTCAAAGTGAATAAAGACATGTTAGGTGTCTGCGGTTTGTATGTGTCTGTCAAAGTTCTATCGATCATCAATACAGCCAACGTACTTCTATGTATAAGAACATACTTGTAACATTTTTAACCCTCCTGCCTATTTGTTCAGAATATTTGCATAGTTAAGAGCTATTCTCTGCAAGACCAAGAGCACTTCTTCATAAAACGTCTAGATGTAAAAACCTATCCTACTTCAAAACTTTATAAGACGAATCAAATTTTAATTTGCGCAAATGAATTGGTATCGACTAAAACTCGAAGAATGAATTTCTCCAAACGACCACATGCCATTCCAAGGAATAAATATGTTTTGTATACAGACGGTTATATGCGTCGCGAACCGTGTGAGAGAATATGTGCCGTCACTGTTGTTGGGTGTAAAATTAATCAAAACCTAGGCATCGTTTATAGCGTGTGCAGTCATTTTATTTGCATAGCATTCGTTTCTTGCGAAACGGTATAAAACAGGAAGTAACAAAAACTATTTGCGAAGTGGAGAAATATTAGTGCATTAACTATACGGCTACACCCCATCACGGAACGGTAAGTAATAAAATGAAAATACGATGGAAAAAACAGCTCAAATGATTGTCAGTATGTAAACAATTTCATTTTACTCGCATTTTGTTGGTTTGTTTTTGAGGTTTTCATGAAAGTTGCGCATCGATGTGATGTTGTAGTGAAAATTTCCATTTTCAATTAAACAACTTCTGTGCATTCATTCATTCGTTAGTTCGTTCATTTTTTTTATTTTTTTTATTATCCGTCTTGTTTTACTAGACACACCAGTTTGTGGCAAAAGGTCAGTACCGCTTTGCGTTGGAATGCCGGATATAAGGAAGGACATACAAGTAATTTCATTAGGTCGACTTACTATGGATTCAAAGCAACAAAAGTATGCCCTTCGTTACAATGGTGTATCCGGGTGTAGTGTTAGCATATGTGGACACTTTATGTAAATGGATTTTTATTAATTCGCATAAACACATATTCAAATAGATCCACACACACACCCACGCGTGAAAACTCAAACGAAAACGCTATAAAAATATATAGTTAACTGTACTGGTATGCCGGAGGAAAAGTATAGCTTGTCACCATATGTTACCGCAGCACTATAGTCTCGGTGCAAATTGAATTAAAACGCCAATTACTACAGATTGTTTTGAAGGGTTCTTTTTATGGAGAGGGATTTACGCGTTTAAATTCGCTTAATTGATATGATTCGTTACAACTGCAATATTATTCAGTTATTGAAAAGATTGCTCCCTTAAAACAAAGTGAGCGCCGATCACCAGGTATCTTACGTTAACCATGATCGAGTGATACCCGAGAAAACTACATGAATTGAAATTCGCCATAAAGCCAAACTCGCGAAAAGAGGAAATTCGCTATGAGACGAACTTCGCAATGAGGTGAAAGTCGGCACAAAACGAGAGTCTCCATTATATCAAATTCGATACAGCACAAAATTCATGCGAGCACGAAAGACCTTTATTTCTAGCACCCGAAAATAATCCTTAAAGTAAACGTTCGTTATCTTTCGATATATGACTCCGAGACGATTTAAAATTTAGTCGTTTATCGCGTGAAACGTTCTCGATGCGTCCACATCTTCAACCTAAGATGAGGATTGGCCTGCACCCACCACAGGCAAAAGGCAAACAATTCATAGAAAATCGTTAAAAGTATGCTCCACTTCAGATAAGGGGTAGATAAATGTGGATGAATGGACTCAAAACGTCGGGCTGCCCAGGAACTTAAAAAGTCTTTCTCGTTTGTGCGATATGAGATCCAACTGCAGATAATAAGTTAACCTATTTACATTATACTCCTAAAATGCGCTCACCGCTACTTTCGTCTATCCCTTTAAACCTTCTTCGGACTACCTTACCTTAATTTCTGAGAAATGGACGGTGGTAACCGAATTTTTCAACAAATCGTTGTGAAATATCGCGATCTTCTTCAATGTAAAAAGGAATTAAGAGCAACATCTCATTACTTGTCAGAGTGAACAGTAAATGAGGGCAACATCCCATTACTTAAATGTGAAAAATGTATTTTAGCATTTCAGATTTCAGATTTAGCATTTCAACATAATGCTGACGTTCCAATAATCATCCCTGGCTAAAAATTGCAAACGATTCTTCCGAGATCTGAGGTTGTGCCATTGTCTTTCCTTGTATGACAAATGTCTTTGAGTTTCACGTTGCCCTAGCTATAAACATATTCCGATAGGGATCGTGATAAAATGATACAATCTGATGAATATCTCAGATCAGACTTCTACGTTTGAACTGAGTGCTGTGACTCACTCTTGGACATCGAATGTGCACGTGGATTCGAAAATCCACTTATATATCAGAAGTTGGTTTTTCAATGAAACTCCAAATCTATAACTACATGACAGTTTTTTACTGTCGGTATAGCTCCGACCATTTACGCTCATGTTAAGTGTTCTTTTTTTTAGACTATAAGTAGAGGAGAAGCAAAAGCTCGTAAGTCTCCATGTTCCATATGTTCGTCTATTAGCGCGGACATGTAATATGCTTTTTTCAAGGTCCTTTAGTATATAACCCGGTTCACAAGGATTGACAGAAGCCCTCAAAATGTGCATATCACACGGACATCTGAAGCAACAGAAAGACCAACAGAAAAAACAGGACTTGCCATCATTGATATTATAAAAGAAACGAAGAAGTAGTGAAAGGGTTTGCATCAACGCCAACAAAAGCTAACGCAGCTTAGAGCAAACTAAACATGATTCTCCATTTTAACAAAGATATTTAAAAGTTTCCTATAAAAATGAGTCTAAAGGATTCTTAGACACGACAAAAGTTAACAAAAAACCTTGCGATTTTTACTTATATATATTACGTGTGTTCGAGACAGCAGACCCCAAAAAATCATATCAAGGTCAAGGTTCGAATAGTCGTAAATTGGCAATGCATATGAGAAAGCTTTTCAATAATACTACACAATATTCACTAAGTGTGTCATATGCCGACGTTGACATCAGACAAGTGACAGTATACGTTTCGTTATTTGTAAATGAAGTTAATAAAGTATTTGCTTACTTTATTTTTAACATTTTGTAATGTAAACACCATTAAGTGAAGAGGAGTACAGCGTCGGGAATAACAAACTCCTGTTGAAGCTTTATAAGTGCACTAAAATCTTAACTTGAGGTACGTAAATTATTAAGTTCCAACCTTTAAAGTAAATCCAATTTTCGACCTTAAATTTATATCATTTCTGATAAGATCAAGAAGGAAAAATTTAGACGAAAGTTATTTCACTCGAAGAAAAAATTTCAATTTTACTTCGTATCAAATGCGGGGGAAAGTCTCCATCGATTGCTAAATCATTAAATTTCAAAGGGGCTACGGTTCAAACTGTACTAAAAGTTGAAAGAGAAATTAGAAAAAGTGTTGATGCTGGTTGCTCGCTAGGAGCGAAACTTGTATGCCGCAAACGGGACATAAATACCATATAAATGGAACACACTCTTATTTTATGGCTAAAAGGTTACGGAGGTAAACAAATCCCTTTAGCACTCGCAGTTGACACGTATTGCAAGAGAAACGAACTTTATTCAAAGAACAATCAAACCTATCATTTCGGGCAAGCAAAGGGCAGCTTGGAAATTTAAACACCAGATTTTTCTTGCGCAAAGTAAAATTTCAAGGCAGCAAGCTTTAGCCAACGTAGAAGTTGCCTAAAATGCCCAAGAATGTCCACTGGCAATACCATAAATTATTGAAGAGGGAGAATACTCAGTAGATAAAATTTGCAACGTCGACGAGGCGTCTTTACACTGGAAGAAACTGCCGTTTCGAACTTTTACTGCAAAAATTGAGAAACAAGCGCCACGCTATAAACAGTACAAAGATCGTGTCACCTTTCGTATGTGTAGTAACTTATGTGAAACTTTTGTAATGAAACTGATAATTGTGTTATTATATAGTACATCTTAGCTGGAAAATATCAAAAGGTTTTTCTATACAGTGTGTTACACGAATGCACCGTGTTGTACGAGAAACGCATGTATAACGTTACTTGTCGACGACGTTGCTCTTAATTAAAAAATAAGATTTACAATCACAATATGGGTCGCACTTGGATTTTAAGTTTAACGTAATGCGTTTTTAATGTGGCTCTGAGACCAGTAAGACAACCAGTAAGACGACAAAGTTTGCAGGACGATATAATAAACATAATAAAAATTACTTATTAACATGATTATCACTCATGTTATGATGATGCCATTAAATTGAATGCAGCTGTTATCACATGGACACAACGTACACAAGGTAACTGGCGACTGTCAAGGCTTTTATACCTTCGACCGTACGTAGATGCTTAATTTGTTTGCAAGAGAAGGGCTGATATCTTAAAGGGATCTCCGGCTGCAAGGACTCAAGGATGACATTCAATGCAATAAAACACAAGTAAATAATAATTGAACATTAAATTGGATTTAATTTCTATTCTGTTCAAATACAAAATCCAATAAAATTGTATTGTGTTTGCATGTATGCACAAGCAACAATTGAAATGCCATCGACAATGTCCAAATATTTATGTAAAAGGTGTTTATTGTCAAGTCGATACCAATAACAGCAAAGAAGAATTGTGTCCATGCACAACAAAATAGAACACATCACTGGTAAAAACACAGCAAGAAACTCTTGAAGAATGCAATCGAAGGAAATAACAAATATATATACAGCCATGACTGAATAAATAGCACGAATCTTACCCACATTTTCTACCTTTTCAACTATAAAATTAGAGGACTTATTGCCACCAAAATGTACACCCCACACCATTAATCGGAAGGCAGGACAACTTCACGTATGCTCCTGCATTGTATTATCATTCTTGTTGGTCCCGAATCATTTCTCTTCGACGAGGTATAACTGGCTGATATCTGCCCGTAAAATTCTGTGTGCGGGCCGCAAATTTTAGAAATAGTTTGGGTACGCCTGGTAAAATGATATATTTTGGCCCAAAGGCCGATTGAATTTACCACTCTCCATATAACGTGCATTTTGGAAAGGTCGTTACATAAAAAACTAGTAAAACCATTGCAAACAGGCAAACCCGATTACCAAATACTCTACACTACTCCACCTTTTTTACATTATATTTTGTCCCCCTATAAAAGCATACTTTTCATGTGAGCTCCAGACCTAGTTAAAACCTGCTGCGTCTCATATTAATGTCAAACTACTATTATGGATTAGTTTTTATCATAGTACATTAAAAATTTGACCTTTTTTCAGCGTAGGATGGCCACATTGGACAGGATTCAAAATCAATACAGTATGGCGAATTGCTATTGCTCATCGATATTTTTTATTTTAAGAACAGAAAGGAAAATGCGAAATTTTTCACATTTGCAAAGCAAGTCGTTGTATGGATGCGATAATATCCCTTTTCAAAAGCGTTCGCCCTTGGTTCCAAACTCGTCAGTGTTTGTTAATCAAGATGTCTTAAAAGCAGATTGAAGACAAGAAGCCACGGCTAGATATCAAGCAGACAGACCGAATTGTTTAAATCAATTCAGAAAGTGATTCTAGATCCACCAGTGTAATAAATAGTGGATCCATTTTAAGTCCTTTTGAGTGCTACATAGATCCGCTCAAGCTCAACTTCATATCCGCACAAACTGTATGTAATAGGTACAAGAATCGTTGAAGAACAGTAGTGTAACGTGTAAACATCCTTGCAAAAGGTAGGCCTTTATAAGACATCAAGATCTAATTTCTAACTTTTAATGATAGGAATTTATTCAGAACATTTCTATTATTCGAATTTCATCTTTTATTAGAGTTCGTATCAAAAGTAAGTTTTCATCTGGCAATCATAAGTCATTTTGATTATCTTATAATGATGGCAAGGGACGTCAGACAGGATTAGTGCATGCCCGGTGGTGATGATTTATTTTGTTCGCTCTATGATATGAGCCGTCCCAATTTTGCTTTAATTAAGAACTTGGTACTATTTCTTTGTTCAACGACAACAAGGGCTTAGGTCTCTGGGCGGCTTTTATTGCGCGGGTTGTTCCGTTTTAATTACTCAAACCATTCTAAATTTTCTTAATTATATTTCAGAATAAAAGTGCATTTTTTCGTATTTTCATTTTATAAATTTTTTAACACATTTTTGCCTTTACTCTGTGATTATAACGAAAGGCACGCTATTTAATTGCCTATGGCTGTATTTCTATTGCATATATCTATACGATGTTTGTTTTTGTTGTTTTCCATTCCTTTGTTCTATGCATTAGAAATCGTTAGACGACCTTAAGCTATTGTCATACTGTCTTTGAATATTGAAAGGAAAATATTTCTGATTCCTTTGAAGAGATAGTAAGTTGGTGTGCGTGTCAGTTTAACGCTTAGTTAAATGGAATATGGTATCTAAATGGTACAAAAAAGATTTGCTTTGCATTTCTATTTCAATGCTCGTAATGGGAGGTCTTGCCTGCTGTTGTTCGTATTATCAACTCAGTGGCTCACTGTTAACCATTAACAAGTATAGCCTAGGTGCTGGTATTTCTTGTATGCAAACAATAAACAATAAACAATAAATGTCTGATGAGCTTTTCCCTGCTAGGTAGATATCTTAGATTATGCTATCAGTTAGAAAGCAAGTAAAGAAAAACAATACAAATGAAGACATTTATTGGGAACACAAAAAATAAAAAAACAATAACAGCAAAATACTCAATTTTGCGAACACCGATGAACACAAATTATTCTGACTTAAACGATCAACAACAGAGCTGTCTTTTCGTGATAAAAAATACCCAAGAAAATGTGTTAACATCCTTTTTTTAAATCTTACAACAAACACGCTCAGCAGGATGTGCATAGTTTTAAGCAATTATATCACTTCGCAATACCTAGTCTAACCAAAAAGTGTACAGTGTGTCTCATTAATATTGGGTCTTGTCAGCTCAAAAAGAAATAAACGCTTTTTAAACCTAGTCCAATATCCAAACATAAAAACTTATTCTCATATATTGGACTACGAGGGAATACGTATTAAAATATAACAAAAAACAAACAAAACATTATTCCAGTAGACAAGACAATTAAATAATTTCAAGGTCTCAGAAAACATAGCGGGGTATGCTTTTTCTTAATAACGCCATTTAAACGGTTTGACATATTTTTTATAATTTTTCTTGTGTAGGAAACAGCGATCTTACTCCATTCTGCTTACAGTTTATTTTGCAGATCTTTGAGGAGAGAGATTCAGTGTTTTCGCACACGGGGTTCATGGCTAGTGATTGACGAAGAGGGTGAAGCACTTAGATCGATTTACAATTCGAACGTACATTTGTGGATGTGTCGAAAACGTTTTCACAAAATGTTCATAACCCCATCAAGTAGTTACATATATAGTATATATAAGTATAATCAGACGTCTATTCAGTTCGAAACGTTATTATAGTCGCTTTATTCTGATAATTTCTGATTTGTACAAAGAAGTAACGTATGTTTTTACATCACAATGGCACATTCCACATGGAAGAGTTCTGCCCACCTATAATTAACCAAACCGCTTTATCGAGGTCTTTCAGTATTTAAGAAAAGCAAATATTTCGGAATTTACCGTCAACGTACCTACCTATATTTACTCAGTTTTTTTTTCTT
The DNA here is from genome assembly GCA_001077435.1 of Glossina morsitans morsitans. Classification (NCBI taxonomy): domain Eukaryota; kingdom Metazoa; phylum Arthropoda; class Insecta; order Diptera; family Glossinidae; genus Glossina; species Glossina morsitans. The sequence goes on from CCAG010022673.1 coordinate 50,179, forward strand.
TTATTTATACTTCACATCATTTGTGATACCTGGTATACAAAGGGCATGAGTACAACGCCAAGAAGGTGTTGATAAGGAGCACCTTTTATGCATTAATATAAACGCGCGTTAGTTCGCATTGCACCACTTTTTCGACCATTTCCTACACTTATTAGGTGCTTGCAAAAATTTTTAACATTTTTTCACTTCAAAAAAGCATTTAATGAGAAAAATTAGTACAAAGTACATTAATCGAAATATTTTCCATCATTTTCTACAACACTTTCCCACCTTTTCTGTCAGCATGTCGAGGCCATGTCGAAAGAACGATATTGGTTTGGCAGAGATCCATGAACTCACATTTCTTCAATTTGGCGGAGCAGTGTACGAGCCAGGCCACGCTGTGTGCCATTTGTTTATTGACATCTGCAGTAACAGTTTTAATCGGTTTTAGGAGCTCGTAGTACACTACACTTTGCTGATTCCATCACATGCACAGCAAAAGATTATGGTCATGGTTAATGTGGATGGCTCTTCTGGACAAAACCGCGGCTTTTGCGCCCGACTTTTCATCGTCGACCGCAATACGCCAAAGAAACTCTTCCCTTTTCTGCTTGGCTAGCAATGAAGATGCGGTGTTGAAACGGTTAGAAATTTTTTCTTTTTTTTCAATTCGTATACTAGCCAATTGTCTCTTCTTTCTGACACCTCTGTAGATAACAAAAAAAGTTGTCTGGCTGCAAAAGTCCCATCCGTCAATTTAAAGCGTGTGGGCACTTTCAGATTGGCTCCATCTCAACCTAGAGCTATGTCGTCTTTTAAAGTATTA